>JAZGTI010004687.1:0-27403 GCA_036877585.1 Botia kubotai
GTGTGGAGGGTTTTTGCCCAACAAGTAAAACTTCTGTTTTATCTGAATTTAATAGTAAAAAGTTACTAGTCATCCAAGTTTTGATATTGACTATGCATTCTGTTAGTTTAGTGAATTTATGAGTCTCGTTGAGCCTAGAAGAAATGTATAGCTGAGTATCATCAGCATAACAATGGAAACTAACTCCATGTTTCTTAATAATTGCTTCCAGAGGTAGCATGTATAATGTGAAAAGTACTCCAGCCCATATTCTGTGAAAATCAGGTTTATGCCAAATTCATGCAATTGTGGAAAGTGAATGATCCTTTTTTACCAAGTTGTGACATAATATTCCTTCCCCCTATAAAAGAGGTTAAGGATGGAGAATTTGGATGATTGACAGCTTTTTAAGACTCTTGTGTGCCTAGGTCTACTCTGTGTGTGTTTCCAGAGGCTACCAGCAGAAGCTATACATTTATGTATGGACCTGACCTTTTCAATAATGAGTTGACAGTAACTGAAAATACAATCAAATTCTTTCTGCTGAGGTGTGTGACAAAAACCAGAAGAACCACAGATAATACAAATAACAAAATAACAAAAATACCTACATGATGTGTAGAAAAAATGTTTATAATATATTTATTTCTTAAAAATGGCAAATTAAAACTTTCAGCTTGGTATTATGTTGTAGCAATTTGTGTGAATGTAAGCAAATCCTTATTTGTTTAATACGTTTTTTCCAGTAACTATCAATATTTAGTCAAGTAACGTTGTGGTCACTCTATACATTTACAGCTAAACATTCAGAGGAAATTGCCAAAAGGAAAAACTCTGAATGGCAAGAAAAGGCTGATTTTTGTGACAAGATTTCAACCTTCTGATAAAAAGTTGCACAATTACTAGTTATGGCCTTGGATCCAAACTGGGGATCAGGTAATATTGACCTGCCGGTTGCACATATACAAGCACTCATCTGTTAGTGCTGCAGTCGGGCTGTATCTTTCACAGCACTATGAGTGTTCATCCATTCGTGTTTACATCCACTGGTAATTCCACACACAATGAACACAAAGCGGAGAAAAGAGGCGTGGGCTCACCAAGTACATGCCCCACACATAATTGCTTCCTCTCGAATCATTGTACCAAAACAAGCGCCTTGCACA
The DNA here is from genome assembly GCA_036877585.1 of Botia kubotai. Classification (NCBI taxonomy): domain Eukaryota; kingdom Metazoa; phylum Chordata; class Actinopteri; order Cypriniformes; family Botiidae; genus Botia; species Botia kubotai. Next base: position 1,146 of record JAZGTI010004687.1, read on the forward strand.
CAGAGCTGTTTATCGCGGCTATGCTAGATTTGCAGCGAAAGGAGCTTAACATTATCTCTCCACAAGATCAATGAATGAATTGGTGGCATCACTTTTTCACTACGGCCGCTGCTCATAGCTGTTTCACTGTATAGCAGGAAGGGAGCAAGTCAGAGGCCTATGGTACAATACATTAGCTGTTATTAAGAGTCGAGTTTGCTGGCAAGCACACTGCAGCAGGTCAGAGAGTGTATTTGACATGAAATATGCATACTGAGTGGCTACTTGTGCTGCTTTTCATTTGCATTGTGTACTAAGTTTTTTGGGGGTCCATTAAATCTAATATTATATGTGGGTCCTGCACTGCTTTCAGCAGCATCCGAGAGGAACACATATGGGGGCTTAACAATGATTGCTGCAGTCAAGGTAAACAAAGGTATTTTTCTCCCTGTATGCTTTTCTAAAACACATCCTCATTTCTCTTGATCCCAGCTCCGCCTGCCTCCAGCTCGTCAAGTTACAGTCTAACACATTGGACACATTATGCATAGAGATAAAAATATTCCAAAGACAATGGACGGCTGGCAGAATGGAAGGGTTACTGAACAAATACAGCTAAATCCAGATCAGGGAAAATAAAGAATCCCTAACACGGTTTTCTTCACTGTGAAATATAATTAACCTTTCATGCTTGCTATTTAGGTCCTTGGTACACTTCACAATAGAGGGAATAGGAAAGCCCTTTTAAAAAAGTGACATTTGTAATTTGTGTTAGATTACTTATTCCATCACAGTGTCCATAGTTGGTCCTCCACGGCTGTATGGAGCACTCTCTCTGGCTAGACCACATAGGATATTACTCAGAAATGTCAGTGACTAAAGAAGACATCAAATTCCAGCTCTCAGGGGATCTTGATAAATGTCATTTTTGTTCCACTCCATTCTTGAAATTGCGTCTGAAATCTGTATGAAAAACGATGACAACACACCCTGTTCTGTGATGGTAATTGTACAACATGCATGTAAAAATAATAAATGCCTCCAAAACATAAAAATTACTATTGCCACTTTTCTTTATCTCCTGATAAAGAACCACATTAAGTTGTCAGAGATGGTGATGCGCTAAGCTGTTGTTTGATCTACAAATGAAAAGTAATAAAGGGCACCTGCAGCCAAATAGAGTCACATGCATCTCCTGTCTTCCAGGACAGAATTTTATTTCATGCCTGCATTTAGATGCAAAAATCTTGCCAACTGAGAATTCAGGTGCACTTTTTCTGTCTCTTCCTCTCATCATTCATCTGAGTCTTCTTGCTTAGATGTGGATGTGGTGCCTGTTGTAGTCTCCAAAAGGACCTTTTATCCAGGGTTGTTTACATCTCGTACGCAAGTAACGGACATGCACAAACATTAATGAGCTTAACAAAGAGCCGGCAAGGAATATTAATTATACTTGCCAAAAGAGCTCTAGGCTTAGAACCACACAGACAGAAGGCCCCTCAGAGCCCCTGTGGGCACAGGACGCCGTTTGAAAGACAGATGTCAGAACAGGGTACTACAGGAAGCAACTTTTTGGGAGACTTCATCAAAGCTGACAAGTTTAATAAAGAAACATGCTCAGGAAATACAAATTGTGGAGTAAATGAAAAAGAATGTTTGGCTACACAAAGAAGGCTGCATCTTGGCATGAATATTTTAAAAGAGACTTGATTGCTTATTAGAAGAAGGAAGGCAATAATCATGACTTTTCAGTGTTCAGAATTAGCCTTCAGCAATTTCACCAAAAAAAGAATGTTTGTGAGCTTACATGCATTGGTGACCCATTTACTTGTCCACTTGCATGATCCAGAACATACCACTGTTTGTTTTGAACACCAATGAGCAGCTCTCAGTGGTATGTTTTAACCTCTATTAGGCAGGATCACAAGGCTGCTAGCATGCTGGCATTTGGTAAGTGTCACTGTGACAGCACTTGGTGTGGAAATGCTGGTCTGTCAGTGGCAAGCTTTATCACCAGGCTTTTCTCCTGCACAGAGTGTGAACTAATAAGTCTAGAAATTACAACTGCCTCCCTGCCGAATCCCTGATAGCTGCAAATAATGATATCAGTGCCCTGCTAATTTTCTCTGCTCGTGGCTTGGCATCAACCTATTGAGTCACCTGTCATACTCATTTCTGATGAGGTGAACTTAATCATCACAGTCTGTAATGACAATAGAGGCGATTTGAATGTTAAGAATTATATTTGTCAAAGTTTCCTTTTTTGTCCTTCAACATCTTCGTCAAACACGGCAATTGAAATGCCCTGTCAAAACACATGAATCCCTAGATTCAGTTAAGACACGTTCAGATACAAGTTACTTTTCAATTTCATTCTCTATTCATGATTTTAAAAAAAAACAAGTTCATCATTTCGATCTCTTGTAATATGAGCAGTTAGACCGTGTGCATTATTTTCTCAATTATTTTCATAGATCTCTTTAAAATCATAATAACAGTTTTTGACAAAAACATAGTATGAGCATAAGCGTATAAATGCCAGTACAGAGAAAATTTTAATACACTGTGATTATTTTAAAGCTTTCTCATCATACATTGTTGGTCTAAAGCTTTAATCTTCTAATGTCCAGTCCGTAGTCTTATATTAACAATTATCATCTGATCTGTATGAACCCCTAAGCAGCCGACTAACAAGTGAATAGCAAAAGTCAGGTGGAGCAGATCTATAGGTGTTTGTGTAGGAGGCACCTCAGACAGCTTCCTTTAAATGCTCCGTTTGAATGCATTTATGAGCGCATCCAAACACTGTAGCATCAGGTACAGACAAACAGCAACAAAACCACAACAAATTCTTCCATTAAGACCCTGTCTTCTGCCATTTTGTACAGATGAAATGAATTAAAGAGAGATGTGGAAAAGGATGAACTCTGCTGCACCGTGTAAATGACACCTGTAAGTATTTGAAGCTGAAACAAAGAGAGTATGAATTTAAAACATGACAGAATTGTGCTAAACCAGTCCCTGGGAATTCAAACCCATCCATGATCTCGCTGTTGCAATCACCACTCTCTGCCAGTTGAGCTACAGAAAACTATATTAAAACTGTGTTTATTACAGTGTAATGTCACTGTATAGCATGACAAGCGTCATTGCAGAAAGGTGTTGGTTATAATAAGATGCAGTACTTTACAGTACCATCATCTCCCCCTCTTCATTAGGCATTGATCTCTTTAACACAGAAAATTGTGTTATTAGATAAATGACTGTTTCCTTCCACTGTCAGATTAACCCCAATGGCACAATTAGTACTTTCTTATGTCTGCACAGACAAAGAATCATTTAGCTTGAGCAAGTACTGCCCACGTCCAATGTACTCCTTGCAACAAAGAACAAATGACGGTTGTCACCATACGGCGTGGAGGGGAGCAGATTTCTATCAACTCATTTTCCTTTAACCTCCTGTTAGGTCTTCATAAGGAAATCGGTCACAGCTAAACCTGGCACTGTTGCATTGTAATAATAAATTGTAATTGTAATCTTTTCTACTGTTAAAAGTCACAAATGGGATTTTTCCCAGTCAGGCATTAATTATCAAAACAGTTCTTTAGTATCTTATCAAATGATGGCAATTATCTGCTTTAGAATCAAAGAAAATAACACTTGTCTGTTTTGTGTTCTTACTGTTGTGTTAATATTTTTATGAGCCATTTCGATTTAAATAGAAGTGCCGCTGTTATAGACAAATTGTAATGTTACACTAGCAGAGGAAGCCCTCGCCCGAGTATTGACTGGTACCGCTCCCTCTGCTTCTACGACAATTTCCTGTTTGGCAGCCATTTAAGCATGGCCATTCTACTATTGCCAGTTCTACTGTCTTACCGAGGGTTTCTATTCTATCTTGTTGTTTACTATGTGTTTGATTTATTGCCTGTTTCTTTAGACTTTTGCCTTTTGGATTACCCTTTTGCTTGTTTGACGGTTGAACTGTTTTCTGTGATTTTGACTACTTTGTCTGTGACCTCGACTCTAATTTTTGCAAATAGATTCTAACACGGCATCAACTTTACCCTCATTACACAAATGCAGATTATACATTTCGACTCACGTCTGTATTAGCTAAAAAGGACTCGGTCGAAATGCTGGCACATGCTTTGCCTATTTTACAGCTGTATTTCGACACATGCTTTTTCTATAAGGCTTTAGTAACTCTAAGTTTCATACTGAGGGTGCTGCCTTTTTAAATACAGGCATTTATGTTGGTAAACATTGACTTACAGAAAAAAGGGAATTAAAATGATCAAAAATGTAACCTTTACTACATGACAGTACTGCAATGTAACATAATAAACAAATTCACATAGAGGAAATGATGATACATTCACACTTTGAAAACTGATACAAAGCCTTCTCTAACTATACATGGCAATTCCTAAAGTACAATAATCAACAAAACAAACAGCCCATTCTCTGTTCAATATGTTTTTCCTCAAAATAACTGCCTGCTTCTCTTCTGCTGCAATTTAAAATCTGTTTGGCTCCCATGAATAGGAGTATTATGTCTGAGGAGGAGACAGGCACGCTAATGAGCATGCTTATAAACATCATTATATTTTAAGTGTCATTCTAGTGTTCACAGCAGGAAATGTAAGAAATCGCTGTAATAATCTGCTTTTGCAGTGCACAATTAAAGTGACGGAAGAATCTGTTGCTTTAATCCCACCGAATTGTTTTGGTATGCTGGGGAAGACAAACAGTAATAATGATACATTAACTAGGACTAATTTGGTTGTTCCTCAGTTCAAGTTACTGCCACGCTGATATTTGGTTTTATTCGCGCTGATGTCTCAACAGAAATAGTGTACTTCTTGAACAAAAGGGCAGGAGTATGTTAAGTGCTTTTGAAATCATGAGCTTTCCAGGCAGCAGAACCATGCCTGATGAAAGGGTGTGAAATACAATGTGGAAATCGATTTCACAATCTCTTTATGTGCCATGCCAGCGGAGAAGTGCTACGGCGTGTGCTAAGCGGTGCATGTCTGTACAATTAACACACTCAGCGATGAAGGATTTAGCCGTTTACGCTACCATTGTTAAGCTTGACAAATTAATGTATGTTTGAGTTTGGATGAGGATGAAAAAGTGCTTTGAAATTGACTGGATTGTTAATATATTGTAGCACCACTAGAGCTGCATTTCTGAAAACAATTCCTGCATTTTGCTGCCTTGGACAGCTTAAACAAATGGCTTAAATGTTCCCAGATAAAAACAAAAATACATGGCGTGGCATCTTAGATTGTACAGATGACTTCATTAGCATGCTAAGCAGTGCTAATAGCAAGCAAGAAGTAAAGCCCAGAGAATGATTGACATTCAAAGCGCAGGACATGTGATGTATTTCTGTCTTTATGGTTTTACTGTTATGGGTTGATAAGTATTTTACCCATCAAACCTGTCAGTCGTATATAAATGGCTGAATGCCTGATGATGACAAAAGGTCCACAGAATAAGAAGTCATGTGACAGACAGACAGAGCCTGAGCTGGTTTGTAGAGCCTTGTTTTTAGCATCTGTGGGGTTGGGTATAACAGAAAGCAAAATTAAATTAAAAGCCTGATTAATGACAATGATACACGTCAAGCCATTTAAGCATATTTAACACAAATATAGCAGAATGCATCTGTTGTATTCTTGAAATTAAATTGTTTGGGGGGGGTTAAAAAGGAAAAGAAAAGGGGTATGCAGCGTATCTCACAGCCTCTGAAATTTTTCTCATGTGGGTAACAGATAACCAAATAAAGGACAGATGAGGAGTTTTGGAGTCAATTTAGGGAGATAGTACTTAAAGAAATTATACAGCTGAACCTCGGCAGCACTAACTTGGTCATCACCATAGGTAGAGAATTTGCTTCTGTGACATGGGCCAAAAAAAGCGGTAAAATAAGAGGTAGGCACAAAGCATGGCTTTTTACAACATTCCAAAACTATTATGTCTTTTTATTATGTATTACTATTATTAAACTATTATGTGAAGGGAGGAAAAATTATGCCATAGCAATTTGTTAATATTGAGCCGTAATGTCTTAAGTGACATTAGCGAGTTCATCAAGGGGACGGCTCATGTTAGATGTTTTGGGGAAAAAGTCAGGGAAGCCAGATTAAGGTGGTTTGGACATGTACAGAGAAGGGATAGTGAATATATTGGTAGGAGGATGTTAGAAATGAAGCTACCAGGCAGAAGGCAAAGAGGAAGACCAATGAGGAGGTATATGGATGTGATAAACGAGGACATGAAGTTAGTGGGTGTGAGGGAAGAGGATGTAGATAATAGGGTTAGGTGGAGACAGATGATTCGCTGTGGCGACCCCTAAAAGGGAACAGCCGAAAGGAGAAGAAGAATGTCTTAAGTGACATTGTTTGACCTCCAATTCTTCTGTAGTTCCTGCTTAACGAAACACATGAAAGGCTGGATCAATGCATATTTTTGTCATTTTTGCTTTGCACAGTTTACTTGTGACAGCATGTGCACTCGGCTCTGTTACTTGGCAATGGCAGGCCAGATTTGGAAGAGGAGAGCAGGCTAGAGTGGGGCTTCACAGCAGGGGGGGGGCGGGGCGGGGGTGCTTTGATGGGGACCCCCTGGGTGCCTGACGCCAAGCCAGCAGTAGGATCACAGATGTGGCAGCTCTTATGTAACAGTTAACTTAACCTAATTAAAGTCGTCCAGCTAATTATAGGCGTTCTATTTCATTGTTAGGAAACAGGGTAAGGTATAGTGACTGACATCAAAGCCATTCTGTAAGCGGCGATCAGAACAGATGGGGGTGAAACGGTGGCACTTGTCTGGGATTTGCGCTCACCTGGATGCAGGAGTCACCAAAGACGTCAGGCCTATCTCATTTGCAAAATTTTCTTCCTTGAATGCTGAGCTGTAATTATGAGTGAGTTGAGAAAAAATGACCAAAGAAAGAAACCCGTAATTAACAAGGCAACTCCAAGCACAAGAAATGGAAATTAGTCACAGTGTTATAAATTAGCCTGTGCATACATTACATTAAATGAACACCCTAGGGACCACGAATTAGCGCTTTTGGCTGTGCACCCTCATGTATCTAAATAAAACATTCAGTCCTTGCTTATTATGGGCTAACAAAGAGACGTCTCATACACAGTCATCCTCCACAAATTGGCCACACACATCATTTATGAGGGTTATATACTGTATGCTGCAGGGAATGTTGGGGGAGTGGGGTCACTCATCTTCTTGTGTGCTAGCATTGACCGACACCACTTATTTGTAAGATGGCACATATCCCTACTGTTTTAATTTAATTTGCATTGCTATTTTGAGGGCCTGCTGCAGCAAAACCATAATTTAGAAATCAAAAGTCGATGTTAATTTAAATAACACCAAATCCACAAATTTATTAGTTCTGAGAGCAAAAGCAAATGGCAAGAAAATGGGAAATTAAAAGCTGGGATGCCAATTGTGTTTTCTCACCAGGCTTCACTGTCTATTTGGAAGTGGAGGGGGGAGATGCGACAGAGACTCAGGGTTAAAAAAGAAGCAGGCACTGGAGCCATGTTTTGATGAATCTTATCTAGAGCGATTAAAGCAAGAGTGCTGGAGCCTGTTAAAGCCAAATACTTGAATGGCTAGTGATCTCTCACCTTCACGCGCATCCATTTAGCTTGCAAATGAAAGCCAAGTACAGTCGACGAGAGCCGTAATGGACCTTTCTTCTTGCAAAGTGTGGTCATTACATACTAATTTTTTTGGAAGCTCTTCAGGAATTGAAACACTTGGCTGTGGTGGCCCAGCCTCACGCCGCAAAGCACAGGCCAGCTATGCCAACACACAAGGTGTTTGTTTAAGGCCTACTCATGGCAGCTGACCACAATCAGAGTCATCTGAAAAGGACTGATTGCAGCCTGATGCTTGGCTGCATTTGGAGAGAGTGAGAAATCCCGAATATCATATTAGAGGAACATACAATCATCAGTGTAGACCATCATAAAGGACATTTGATCTACATCCTAAAAGTAACATTTTGCTATATGGGCACAAATAATTGTGTTCTAGGACTTGAACTGAAGGTCAATGAAGGCATGAACTAATCAGGAGCTAATAAAGTACTAACCTATTAGTAATACATTAAAGGCCTTGTTTAAAAAGTATTAAAGGTGGCTGTTCACGCACAAGCCCTAAGGTAGTCAATATGACTCCAGTTAAGATTAGCATTTCATTAGACAGTGATATTTTGTTTTTATAGTTACGAGAATGATCATTAATAAAATCTTTGTTTGGAATTTTTAAAAAATTGTGTTTTCGAAAATAAAGGACTGTACATTTTAATGCTATATATTATGAAATAAATAAAAAATAATGTCATCAACACTGGATTACAGAATGCCCTAAAGATATTGATGTAAATGGAATATATATAAATGCTGGCATGCGTTAAGCAGATCAGCCTATGTGGCTTGGCTGTTTATTTTTTTCATTCACCTTTGGAAAGGGGCATTTTTAGAGCATAGCTGCAGCCAGTTATTCACACATCACTTCATTTTAGAGGTGTTAGTGATTTGATTATGCAATTAGGCAGGTGGATGATTAACAGCTTAATTAATAGAGATCAGTAGTTAGTAGTTTGCTCAGTTTGAGGCGGCTTACAGTTCAACCATTTCAGATCTGCTTAATTCTGTCTTCACAATTTATTTCCCATTTATTTCCCATTTCATAATCAACAATCATGATGTAGGTCAGTCAATAAACACCCTCTTTCAGCTCACTATTATGACTTAAAAATGCAATAGGGGTAATTGTGTTGTCTGTAATTACAGCAAAGACTGCACAACCTGACTGCCTGCCACACTGTGATTAAGACATCACATTAATCCATGTTTGCATTGCTGTCTGTATGCAAGCTTGTGTGTGTTTGGGTTTGTGTGTCATCTGGGTCAGAGCTAAACACCCAGAATTGAGTTCTTTTGACAACGCTGGGAATAGTGTGCATTAACTGCCTTTACAACTAACAGATCGCAAATCATATGTTTAAACAAAGTAAATAAGAATAATAATGAAATCTTAATCATGTCTGATGTCTGCAGAGGATATTAGTTAAATTTTCAAACTTCTATTTCCACTGAGTCTCATGTCTGAATTTAGAGCTTCTCTCCCTGTCATCAAACTCGTTCTTTCTAGCATTCTCATTTTTTCTCTCTCCATCCTTCATTCTGTTTCTCCACTGCTAGCCCAGAGAAGCAGCCCTTATTTTTTGTTTACTTGCCCTTATAGAGCAGCCTAATCCCTGTAGCAGTGAAAGACTCCACTAAATAGGTGCTGAAGAAAAAAGAGGCAAGAGGGACAGCAGAGCCATTAAAGGAGAGTTTATCAGAGTCCCTCAATCTGTTATCACTCCTGTCCCTCTGTCTCCCCCACCAGCTGGCCTCCCCCCACTGTCATAGAACCACTGATTACAGCCTGCTGCACAGCTCGCTGGTGGGTGTGTGGGCAGACATGTGTGGCTCCTCTCCCCTGTTTGAGAGCAAGTGTAAGAAAGACAATCTTCTCTCAGAGCTTTACGTGAGTCTGTATTGGTATGTTTTGGGCGAACAAGACAAGGAGTAACTCCTCAGTATTGTATATTTATCCTTGTGATTCCATAGGGGCTGTTTATAAACCATTAGTATCATTCGATTAGTAATAAAAATGACTCACATAAATGTAAAGAAAATAGATTAGAGAAAAAAGATCTTTTGTTTCTTTTGGACTAAAAATGGGTAAAATGTTGTTTGTTTAATCTTGTGGTCACATAGAGGTATGCTTTAAATGTTATTATTTTTAAATTCTACTATTGCTATATGTGTGTGTGAGGGAGAGGGACAGAAATTAGTGTTTGATTATATTTTACTATATTTTTGGTTAACTCTAACCAGGCAAAAAGCCTAGAACTGAAGTCATTCAAATTCAAAACTAAAAAACAAATAACAATGAAAGGAACTCACTGCTTCGAGCAGGATGCTACTCTGCCCCTGGTTTCTAACCAGTGGAACTTTTCCTTGCTTGCTGACTGTAATACAGCTGTGGAAACATGGACCAAACAACTGCAGATAAAGAGGACGTGGTTAGCACTGCCCCAGCTGTCATGTTGACAGAGTGAGGGGACACGTGCAGTGTATAGCATGTGCACTCATACAAATTTTTTTGATCACAGAATTTTATGACTGACCAATCAGAACCACGTATTTTAGAAACTTGTAATAAAAAAGATCATTTCTTACTAATATTCGTTAAGCAAGCAGTTTTGCATGCAGGACAACAAAGAAATCCCCCAGCCCCGAGCAGCAGCGGGGAGCTGTGTTGCCAGCCCAGCATACAAGACCACGGTGTTTGGACTCTAACGGCTGGTAATGTAAGTGGTGTGTTTACTAAGCGCTGGGTCTCCAGCACACAGTCTGTAACAAATTATAAAAGGTGAGTCTGCGTACTGGCTGAATTTCATTAAACTTTAACTAGCCTTATCTGTGGCGCGACAGAGGACAACAATAAACGCTGACAGGTATCTAAAGATGTCTGTTTGGGCTTGGGAGAGTAACTGCGGGCGAGATGTTGGCAGCTTTGTCACAGAAGAAGGGACATATGTTGTGGGCTATAAAACCATAAGGCAGATGCTGGTGTTTTTTGTGTGCCTTCAGATTGTACTTACGTTAAAACAGCACATTGCAATTTATTTGTTTAGAACACAAATTAATCTTAATGATTGAAGTGTGTCAATGTTGGGTTTAGTTTGAGCCATCTGTAGCTGTCCTAATTTTTTTTTATTAAACAATTCATTCCTTGAGCAACATGAATAACATAAACATTACACCCTATAGGGATTTCTCAAAGGTGAAATAGAAAAATAGCAATAAGATATATTAGATATATATAGAATATATATTATATATATATATATACACATACACACACATATACAAGTAAATGTTACATACATGTATTATCAGTATGCATCTCAAGTTCTGTTAAGACAGTTTATTATTTTGATGTATATATTTTTTAAAATATTTATGTCTGCATAAGCTGGGCATCAAAGCAACACAACGATTAAAACAACACAACAGGCCTCATTCAAGAAACATGAGCAGATATGTATGTTTATTAAAAATAAAAAATAGTGAAAATTAGACTAATTAACTCATAAAAAGACCCTAAATTAACTACAATGCCAGAAGTAAAAAAACGGTGGATTTTCTATTGCTGTGCCTTAACATAATAATGATATTTTAAACATTTTAAAATAATCATATTTTTAAATTTTAATATGTCCCACTGCTGAAAGAATTAAACAAACTACAGGGCATAAGACGTAAATATTCACTTAGGGCTTACATCTCTATTGTTCTGTTGTTAGTTTGTTATTCTTCTGCAATAAAAGCAAAAGCCTATCCACTGCAGCATCTAAGAATAGTGTCTTCTAGATGAGAGGACACTCAGGGGGAACAAGACCCTCAAGCCCAAACCATACTAACAGCACACACAAACACACTTGTGCCACCACTCAAGTATCCCTGGGCTGATCCAGTGGGTTGTGTGGCTTTCCCATTTCAAACAGGCTTCTAAGCTCTTCCACAAACAGTCTGAAAGAGGTCCTCTGCACCAGCAATGTTTGCCTTCATCCATCTCATATTCTGTCCATTGTGATGGTGGAGAGGAAAAAGGGTCTGAAAATATAAATACGTGCAAAAATATCCACCGCTGAAAATACCTTGCATTCCTCGGCTTTCCTGGCTTGTTGTCATGGCGTGCATTGGCGGAAGAGAAACGATGTAATCAATAACATGCAGCCTTGAAAATGTTTCCAAACAGATGGTCTACTGAGAATGGAATGCCATTGCTTTTGTGCCCGGAGCCTTTGCATTAGCAGCCTTTAATTCACTGACAGCCGGCAAATTCTTCTCCATCTCAGCTCTAAGCAAGCTTGCAGATGATTGAGTCTGCTTCATCGATACCAGCACACTATCTCTCACTAGGCTCTTCTCTCTATTCTCCAAACTTAAAGAGCAGAGAATGCATCATCTTAACTCTCACCAGAGAAACTACATTTCCCACACAATTGACTGGAACTCACACGATGAGCCTAGAACAGACACGGAGCAAAACAGTGTTGTTATTTTTTTATGCTTGGGATCGTTTCTTTGACCGTTCTCTGTTTCTTTTTTTGAGCGAGCTCTGGCTACTCCAAGAGGCACAGTGATGCACTATAACTAAGTGAATTCATGCTCTCTAGACACCTGCTCAGCTTTGGGGAAGCAAAAGATATTGACCTTCAATTCAGCCAGCATTCAAAAGCGATGAAAGGAGATAAGAGCTCTAATAATCCCTCCATATCAGGCTCCTCTTTATTGACTAACTGACACATACTTATTCCGGCTCTGCTCCTAGCGCCTGTGGCTTCATAGCCTTACAGATACCACACACCCAATCAAAATCAATGTTCTCCTATAAAGGGGGCTAATCTGGAATTTGTCACTAAAGATATACAAATAAATTTGTCTTGTAAAAGCTAATTGGATGTTGAGTAATACATCACAAAGGCCCATGCGCTCTGCTGATGGCAAAGTTTACACATTTTTTCTTGTTCTCACTCTCATTTAGAGCACAGTGCCTCGTACCATTAGGTCTCTCTTGTTTTCCATCTCAGTTGCTGGTTTTGTGCTGAAGAGGAAAAAAGGCATACCTACCTTTTTATACATACCCACACTTAGAAACATGGCTGATGATTCAGGTAGTGTGTCCTGACCCCAAAGCATGGTCCCAGAATTTTTTTACAGTGTTTCTTTATGGTTTGGAAGCTTAAAACACTTGAGTGGTGTAGTCTAAAATGCAAAACAACAGTATTCATTCAGTCTCTTAAAGAGAGCCAACAGGAGCAGATGATTACACTATGTCCCTCCCTACCCACACACACCAAGACCCAAAGACATGGGACCTCAAAACGCACTTTACAGACCCCGCCAGACATTTGCATATTTATATATTTACATGTATATCACTGCAGGCAGTGATATTTAAATTCTTGTCAGAATCTATAAATATCCTGCCTGGGCAGATACAGTGGTATATTTATTTGACTGACATTGTCTAAATTGAAGTTTGACACTCTTCACCACTCTAACCTTTATGCAAATGCAAAATCATCCAAATGTGATGGACAGAATTCAATTAACTGAGATGACAGAGAATAATCTAGTGAACTGAATACATCAGCTAGTTGAAAGGTAACACAATCATCATGCTGAGGTGTGGGGATGGAGGGTTGTTCTGAGAGAGAGAGAGAGAAAGAGAGAGGCAGGGAGGGGGCTAAGGATCTAGTCCATTTCCCATGTCTTATCTAAAGGTGCAAGCTCTATTTGTCCAAAGCGGAGTCTTCAGTCCTGTAAACTCTTGATCTCAAATGAGGGGTCTGCAACACTGTTGCTATGCAATTAGGAGCCTTTATTGAGCAGCTGATTCCTGTTGCTCGGTGTCCATCAGTGTGATTTTGCTTGACCAAATAGACTTCCATACTGATGAACAGAATAGCACTATGCTCAATAAAAATGGCTCTGGAGAAGGGCTTCAAATGAAAGCACAGTCAGCATGCTGGCCCCTTTCTTAAAACAAAGCCTGTCCCAAAACAACTGTTGCTTTCTGTATGTTTCTTAAAATCTAATTAATGGTATAGAAGGACGATGTCTTTTGTTAGATACAGAATATGACATAGGTATGATGAGAAATATAATTAAAAACTAGTCTCCATAATGTAATTTCTGGAGTTTTTTGCATATTTAATGACTGTTTAATATTAAAAATATTTAATGTTGTATTTAGAATTGATGATCATAATTGGTTCAATGTTCAAATCCCTGAAATGTGAGTGAATATGAATGCAGTCTCACTGGCTGGTTTTGTAAGATACAGAATAGACTTGTGGCCAGGTGGAGGCACCCTTAACCAATTTTTGAAACAATTGCCACAACAGAAGAATTTACACATATCAAAACAAGTGGCAAGGGCTGTAATGACTGCAAATACTTAATGATTACCAAAAAAAAAACAAATCTTAATCTTAAATTATGAATGGATTTCCTGTGTTTATTTTATATTTTAACCTGTATTTTGTATGATGAAATACAGTATGTTGTTTCACAAATTGTGACGAGTCTCACTGGGTCTATCAGCATCGCTCTGGTAACCAACGCGCCGCACCTGCCCCAGCTCATCACCGGCGGACCGGTCACAGCTGCACCGCATCACCCCGCGGCTTTTGAAAGCCGCCGCCTCCCGCCCACGGAAGAGCGAATTCTGAATGTGATGACAGCCGTAATAACGCTGTTTTTTCACCTTTTCTGCAGAGAGCAGCGAGTGACCATAAGCCGCACTGGGGAGCACGCGCCACCGCGCACTCGCACCGACACAAGGGATACAGCACACGGACCACACCAGCCGCACCAGCACCAGCAGCCTGCCCGGCTGCTCCACACTTGCACTGTACCCCTTTTCCTTATTAAATCCACCCTCCGGGGCTTTTTCTTACCGCCTGCCTTGTTGTGTGATTCTTCACCCGTTACAATATATATATAAATATATATATATATATATATTTATTTATTTTTTGTGTGTGTGTGTGTGTAAATGCATGAAAAGTTAAATGACTTTAATAACTTTTAACAGTAACAGTTTAACTGACTTTAATTTCAGTAGTAACATCTACAAGTAACTGAGCTCTTCTGCAGGATCGCTTTGCATACAGGAATAAAAACTCCAGATGGCTCTGTTGTGATACACAAGGCACTGATAGGCAACAGTGATTTCCTCCATTTGTGACTATACTCACATATTCTTGAGCTTTGTGCTTCGCAATTTGTTTTCTCAAGTGTGTTTGACTAGGATGCATTAAATATCATATAATCTTACATTGTGCCCAATACCTAGCCCATTGTTCAGTGAAAGGTAATGTAATTGACTTAATGGTGTAAAACACCATAACAGAAATTAAAGTTGTTGTAACACCAATGTGGCCTGCACACAGATGCAATAATCTGTAGCTTTAAAAAGCTGTTGGTTCAGGCGATGAAAGTGTGACTGAGAGGTCCTTAAGTGTTTCCCTACACACAAAAAGCTAGAAATGCAAAATGCACAGCATCTTTATAATACCCCCAAACATTTCACCATGTCCTTGGTACATCAGCAGCTTCTTTTTATGGCTTTATAAATTATGGCTAACTTAATTGAAGACTTATTAAACCTGGTCCTTGTCTTTATACAGATTTTTAGCACTTTAAATGAACCAGCAAGGAAAGTGGTGATGGTAAATCGTATCCATTAGCGTTAGTTAAGTGATTCTCTACCATATCCATTACATAGAATGTAACTTCCGTTAGCCCTCCAACTGGCTACAGTACATGCCATTTAATTAAATACAGACTTTCAAAGAAACCTACTGCAAACAATTTAGAGAGTAGCATATCTGAAGCTTGCATGAGGTTACTAGTGCTTTTAACCACTAGTATGAGTGCATACACTGTTAATTAACATATTTAGAATTAAGTGGATTTGCTATGCACTAATCAGTTTCTAATTGACTAAGAACTTTACCTTTTCAAACACTGGACAGCAATCATAGCAGCAAGAGCCTGCGTATTACATAATCACTAATTATGTTCCAGATACTAAATAAATAAAAAACGAAGCTGATGGATTACACAGATATCATCAATATGATTGGTTAATGAATACTCAGAGCAGTCATCAAACTTGGGCAGGTAAGGAAAAACACTGCCTTTCACTGCTTTCACAAGGCACAACGCCTCCCATAGATTAAGGTCCAATAACATTTGCCACATCATCAATGAAACCGCTATGCAATTTACCCCTTTAATTTATTTTTATAGTAAAATAGACAAACAAATTTAAACTATATAACAGCAACATTGAAAATCTACAAAACTGGTACCCATAAGCCACTTTTTATTCTAATTTTCTCCTATGGTTTCTTGGAACATTTCCAAGCACATGCAATTAATCTTAACGAGTCTCTCTATTTAACTGTCTCTGACAATAGTTAAGGGTTGAAAATACCATGTCTTACATAGCTGCTGACACAGCCTTGAACCTTCTGAGGAAAGAAAAATCACCCACATGGATGACTGGCTCCTCTCAGTCCAGTGAGGACACACACAGAAGCCATTTCTACAGAACTTTTGATAAAAGATCTTTAATTTTTCCGCACACAGATAAATATGAACAAGTGAGGGACCCATACAGGGTGGTGACTGTCGGTGTATTTATTTAACTGTGGTATCATCAAGGCCAGGCCTAGCATTTTGGGGACCCTAAGCATATTTCAAAATAAGGCCCTCCAACCTCCAATGTACACAACATACTCATCTTCCACTAATTACATCAGACTGCTGTCAAGCCCTGAAGGGGCGAAGACCCCTCTTGTTGTTAGTTTTCTTATTGTTTTCTTATTGTTCGTTTTCTTCTTCTTCTTCCTTAGTTAGAATAATGCAGAAACATCGTTGATGTTAGGTTCTTAAAGGATTGTGATATCTTAAATATTGTTGCCATGGTAATGGATTAAACTTTAAAACTATATTGAGGTGTATTTAAGGGCACTTAACATGCTTGGCACACAGCTCATAGTGGTCAACCATTAGTCGTAGGTAAACTTGGACATGGCCATTGTGGGCATTGTGCAACAAACTAAGCAAATATTATCCCACACTGAAGATGCTAAATTGCAAACGTATTTTTCATAACACAAATAGGGTTGCCATGGCAAGGCAATAAATTTATGAAAAAAATGCGAACAGGATTGTCTCATATCTTCTGTTTTTCAATTCAATTTTATTTATATAGCGCTTTTTACAATGTCACATTGTTTTAAAGCAGCTTTACATAAAAAACAAAGAATAATAATAAAAACACAGAACAAATGTCAGACATGTTAATGGTGTTATTGCAAATATGTAATTGCAATATGTGTGGGAGGTCTAAGACTAATTAGGTGTACTAGACCTATAGTATGTTTACGAACAAAGAGCAAACTGGCTTTATCGGCAAAATATAAGCAAAATATAAGCATTCCAGCTTACATAGGGATGACATATAATAGACAACATCTTATGGCACAGGGCTATAAGGGATTTGCAATAGTACCATGAACTACACAACATGCAGAAGCAGCATACATACATAAAATATATGCAGTAAAATATTAGACGTTTACAATTTACTTACCTAGGCTAAGTTAGACGTTAGCAGTCTCCCAGCAAACAAGCCAACAGGGCGACAGTGGCAAGGAACCAAAACTCCAATGATATTGTATAGATGGAGGTAGATAACCTTGGGAGAAGCCAGGCCCGACCAGGAGGGTCAGTTCTCCTCTGGCACATTAAAGCTGCAATTTGTAACTGTTTTAGATAGGAACAGAGTTTATTGTAATGATTTATAGTTAATTATTGATGGAAAACTGATGGTTCCAACTATATTTGATAATTGATAAAATGTCGGGCACTGAGAAATCGTGCCAACAAAAGCGGTGAGGCACAATGTTACTAATTGCAGCCATAACATCACACTGCTGTGCCTAAGCAGGGAACAAAATAAAACTAAAAGTTGTCATGTATATAATGGTGGGTTTACTAAAGAAGTCTATCAAATCCTGATGATCTGTCTCAGGGTCATTTCATCCAGTCCCCCACCATCTGGTCAACACATTCTGTGTTGAGTGATTTTGTTCAAACTTGAGCTGTATGTTTGGTCCTAGGGACTGATGACATAGATGTGGCTATTGTGAGTCGCAGTCATAAGTCAGAAGTTTATTATTGTTATTTGACCAAATGTGGTGCAGTACATAGTGTAATGAAACACTGCTGTGGAATGAATTAGCGCTGAGGGGATTGTCCACTCCAACAATGAAAACAGTTGTGAATTCCCATGGTAAATAAAAAAGATCGGCATCTAACACTCACAAACTCCACTAGCAATGAGCAGTGATTGGAAACAAGCACAGAGTTCTTGCACAATTCTGTGTTGATGTAAACATACAAGCCACCACCACAAGCCTTATGGCACAAGGCTTTTCACTTTCTTGCGCACCACTTTCAACATCCTCTGTCCCGGGCACCGGCATCAGGCGACGCCTAGGACTGGAGGCCTGATCTCTGCAGCAAGCCGAGATCACATATTTTCTCCAGCAGATCATCATGCATGCTGTTGCGTGATTTATGTGCAAAATGAGTGTCTGGCAGTGGTAGACATGAGTACCAGTTGATCTGACATCCATGTTGCATGAAAAGTCAGACTAAAGACAACAATTGCACCATTTTGGATCCAGAGTGGCTGCTGAAGGTTACTGCCGCAATGCCATCTTGCATATATCAACCAACCATATTTATGTGAATAATGTAATTGTGACCAAACTTGTGAGAATCATGCCAAGACATTAAAGATTCAAAATTGGAAAACGATTTTTTAAATCTTGAACGGTGTTGTCATAGTGAAGCGGTAAAGTTATGGCAAAAACTGCAAACAGGAAGTGTGTAATATTTACAGCACGCGCAATTTACATAAAATTGAGCAAATACACTATATTGCCAAAAGTATTCGCTCACCCATCCAAATATTTGAATTCAGGTGTTCCAATCACTTCTATAGCCACATGTGTATAAAATAAAGCAAGATGCAGACTGCTACTACAAACATTTGTGAAAGAATGGGTCGCTCTCAGAAGCTCAGTGAGTTCCAGCGTGGTACTGTGATAGGATGCCATCTGTGCAACAATTCTAGTCGTGAAATTTCCTCGCTACTAAATATTCCACAGTCAACTGTCAGTGGTATTATAACAAAGTGCAAGTAACTCAGCCAACTTCGCCAACTTTCTGCAGACTGTAGAGCAGTGGAGACGCGTTCTCTGGAGGAACAAATCACGCTTCTCCATCTGGCAATCTGATGGACGAGTCTGGGTGTGGCGATTGCCAGGAGAACAGTGCTTGTCTGACTGCATTGTGATTGTGCTTGAGCACCTGCCCTTTTGGCCTCTAGTGATCAAAGTCCCCTTTTGTTAAGATTATTTTTTGTAATATAAAAATAAAATATTTATAAAAATAACGAATTCGCGACAGCCTGCCCAATCGAACTATTAGTAAAATTAATGAATAATGTTTTAGCTGTAAATAGAATAATATGTGAACCTTAAGTGAGTCATTGTTTTGGGCCAATCAGAATGCATTGGTAGGGGATGCTACCTGCTGAATCAGCAGATGGCGCAATACCAGAGAAAGGAGAAGACAGAAATATTAGCTGGATAGAGTATTCAAGAGAAACAATAGAGCAAAACTTTGTAACATTTTGATACATTTTAAATTGTTGTGAGAAGAATATTTTCAGTGGATTCTGTCAATTAAAAATTCTGGGAATTAATATCTGGTGAGTTCATTTTATGTATGTATGTTGAGTTTAATGTTTAAACGGGACAATGACACTTCATTTGTAAGAAAAACATAAGTTTATTTCGGTTGTCATGTTCGTATGTGTGATTTATGTTGTATTTTTAGAAGTTATTGTACAAGTTAACAGCAGTGAGTTAGCTGCTCTCACATGGCGTGGTTTTGATTCATGTGAATGTCGCACGCAGTACACATGCCTGATAAAGATATATATATATTAGAAACGTAACACTGTTAAAACAGTTGTGTGTCGATTTACTGGTATGTGGTGGTACTTGCCGAATGTTGATGATATTGTTGTCAGCTTTTTTTTTTGAGTGATTTTCGTTGATGGCAAGCCAACCCCACCGGACTCTTTTCTTTTCATTGCAGTGCTGTAATTTACTTTGAAGAGTTTCTTTCTTTTAATCTTATTTTTTTGCAAGTGTTTTATTTTATCTTTTAAAGGGAAAGGCCTACAGTTAAGGGAACAAAAAATTAAAACAAACCATAATGAATATTTACCCTTATTGTGGTCTCCTGTCTCCCTTTAGCAATTACACCCTACTTCCATAGCCGAATATAGAAATCTTCTGATTTGCAAATTGGTCCAAGAAGACAAATAAGAAGAACTATATTGTGAGTGGTAGAACCTGTTACATAAACCTTGTGGAAAGCCTTCACAGAAAAGTTAAAGCTATTATAGCTGCAAAGGGTGGGCCGACGTCATATTAAACTTTATGGATTAACAATAGGATGTCACTTAAATTCATATGCGTCTAAAGGCAGATAAGCAAATACTTTTGGCAATATAGTGTAATTTTGGTGTGGTGGGTGAATGACGTTAATATGACAAATGTGAGTCACAGTCATAGTGCCACCAACTGGCATCATGGAAGTGCATCATTCATCACAAAATAGCTCATTCATCACATCACAAAATAGTGCACATACATTTAGCTACTTCAGTCTTGGTGAGAATTATGTAGAGACTGATGTAAACATTTAAAAGGATGTGTTATATCTTATATATTGTTGCCATGGTAACGCGTCAAACATTAAAACTTTATTCAGTGTCAGCTGTGGTGTCAAGTGTGGGCAAAGACTAGGACATTTTTGACTGAACTGATAGGGTTACTTTTACCTAGTCAACCTAGTCAACAAACTTTGTACCTGCATTGTTTTCATCAAGCAACTTTCAAAATTAGATTCATTAGCTCCACCCAACAGAAAGTAAGCCATTTTGGGTTGTATGTTGTTTTTATGACTAAAGACTCCTACTGAGGGATTTATAGGATTGTCATCAACCTTTGTAAATATTATTTCAAGACACTGAAGTGCTAAATTGCTAATGGATTTTTTCTTGAATGTTGAATGGTATTGTCATAGCAAGGCAATATGGCAATGCCAGCAGGAAGTCTGTCACTTACATCAGAATTAGAATTGTTTTTGGAATTAAATGCGATGCCAACTATATATCATTTTCTGAGGTGGCGATGACACAGTAGTGCTTGGACCCAACATTGCTTGCAGCTATTTTTTATTCCGTTTATTACAAATTTTTTGGGCAATCTAACAATTTTTGGGCAATCTGCTGTATTTTTTTAATTAAACTGCATAATTATATTAATTGTTAAGTTTGATATTGAAATGGCAGGACTGTTGCCTTTTTAAATAAGCTGCCGCGGCACGCTGTGCTTACACACGACAGACAGCCGTTTGAACTTACTTTGAGCCATTACTAACTTATTGTAAGTGGCCAAAGTATAAGGCACTACTCATGTACTGTGTTTAATAGACCTTGGATAACATGAACTAACAATAAACAGTTGTTATGTTTCTTTAATGAAGATAATTTAGAGAAATAATAACTCAAAAGACATGCACACATTATGGGGGGGATTTGCTCGTGTAAGGAGGCCGCCACTCCGCCTCCTCCGAACTATCAGAGGGAACAGTCACCTGAATACTAAACTCAGTCTGGACTACAAATTCCATGTTCCATCATAACTAGGGCTGATTACTTCCCGTTAGTCGCACCTGTAGCCAATCAGTCTGCCTATTTAAACCCAAGACATTCTCTCGTTCATTGCGATGTCTCGTTTTGCCTCGTCATACAATTCTAAGTGGTTTCCTATTGTCTACCTGGTTTGTTTTGTTGGTGTATTGTTTTGTGATTGTTTGCTGCCTGCCTTTTTGACCTTTGCTTGGATTTGGATTTATGATTGTTCACTGCCTGCTCTGACCATTGCCTTTTTCCCCCGTTTTGATTTTTGCCCTGCCCTTTTTTACTCTGTTTGCCGGTGATTTGACCTTCTGCCATTCTGTAAATAAAGCTTTACAGGGATCCAAACCTCCCTGAGTCTCCGTTACAGTATTAAAGCCATTGGCCTGGAATTTCTGTAAATATCCATAGATTAATGACATTCAGAATGTAGAAAAATCCAAAAAACACTGAATTTAAAAGCACAGGTAGGCCTAAACTTTTAAATGACTGCATCACAGACAACTGGAAATTTTTAACAGAACCAGATGGCCCAGTCATTATCCAGTCTGAAACGTGACTGGGTGTAAGGCAGTAAGTGGGCAGTTAGGGTTTGTTTTCATAGACCTTCTTTCTACTTAAAATTGGTGACAAAGCAGAAAATCTAATCAGTTTGATTAATCAGTTTCCCCTTCCATTAGTCATTTATAGAGGTTTAAGCATAATAATACAAAAATAATACTAACAATAATAACAATAAATTAACAAAAAAAACACCCAACCTTTGTCCCATGCACAGTTTGTAATTTTTGTAAAACGCACCACTCTATTTACAAAAAAACACCCCCAAGTACACAGTGATTATACAAAATTACATCAAAATCCTTCTCTCTCTGCTGAAATGAGGAATGATATTGTTCCAACCAAGCACCATAAAAACAGATTGGTTGAGCTCTGTGCTAAGGAGAACTGGTAAACCCCTGTTTTATTCATGAGCATGAAGACTCCACCAGCTGAGATAACCCCTGCAGTCCCTTCCAGCACATCAAGATTTTGTTCCTGCATTACAAACAGCTCTGAGACATTGCATTAAAAAGCAACAGATATTAACGAGCCAGAGTCAATTTGAGGATTGATCGACAGGTCCTGGACTGGAGACAAACAGCTCTAAAGAAAGCTCTGACCACCAGAATAATCAGAGCATGCTTATTCGACTCATGGAAATCAAATGTAAAAAAAAACATAAGAAAACTCAATTTCAGTATTTAACAACAAAACTGTGTGAGAATAAATGAATTGTTGGAGATTAATTGTTCTATATAAAGTTCAATGGTCACTCACTCAAAGCATGAGCGTGATACAGGGGTGCTCTGGCTAACCTCTGAGAAATTCATTGGATGGTAAACTTTTAATAATCATCTTATCATAAAACCTAAAAGTAATTGTAGTTATGAAAACAATAAGATTTTTATTAAGGCATTTGTGTAAACAAAAAGAAGGCTTGCATAAAAAACAGGCAAACACTCATAACTTACAACTTACTAGACATGCTTACTCAGAGAGAAACAGATGAAGATGCTTAAGCAGGTCTGACAGAAAATGAGCAGAGAACAAAGATAAATGAGTCACTTTGCCAATGAGAGGAGAAATAGTTGGTCCACTTTTCATTATGGTAGTAAACAAGCAATAATCAAAGTTCTAGCACTGATTAAAAATCTAAGTGCAATATCTAGCTATATCTCACCCTCTATTTCACAGCTATTAGATATATCTCACAAAGTCAAATAACAATAGCATAAATATATTCTTCATAGCATTGTCCAAATTTACAATTTGGAGGATGTCACCTAACTCCCCCCTTTTTAATATAGCATCCCAGGCTCCCTGTCATTATGGCTGTATTGTCATTACGTCCTGATGATTGGAATTGTCACCTACAAAGATCCCCCCCTTTTTCCCTGCTGTGTGAACGCATTAAATCCATACAACTAATTTTCATTCCTCTGCCATCTCTCCAGAAATGATGTGTGATGCTTGAAACTGTTTATTTCCACATTCGGGCTCCTCCATAGCAGTCATCGGCTTCAATTACCAGTTTTTCTGAGCGCAGCCATCAGGCAGCCTGACACTAAGGTCCAACCTAATTCCCACCTTCTCCAGAGTCAAGAGCATAATGTGCAGATAAAAAAGGCTTAAAATAGCCTGCTTTTCATTAGCATGCAGTGGCTGCCTGTTCATTTGCTTGCCTGCGAATTAAAGTTCTGACACTCAGGCGCCTTCCGCAATATGAGAGTTGTCCTCTTCAGACAGTGCACCATCCTTACTGCAACGAGAGATGTCATGGAAAGGGGGAGGGGTACAAAACTGAAACCAGCAAGCTGTGCCCTATGACTGCTGGGCCAGCCAGAGTGCTCAGAGGAGGGTATTGATTCTGCAAGCAACTCATTACCTGCTGAACCAACACATTATGGGTGCATTTGAAGCATGGACGGACAAATTGTTTACGAGTGTATTTAATGCAGGCCACAAGCTAGTGCTGATAGGGCATGACCACACTCATTAACCTACAACCTGACGATTAGATGCTATCTGATACGCTGCTACTGACAGCATCTGTCTAACCAGGGCTGCTGGCCTGCATTGGCCTGGCCCATTATGACTTCACATTCTCTCTCGCCTGTCTTTTTATTCCCCTTCCTCACCACTCCCCATGAATGTATCCATTAGGCCGCCAATGTGCAAATTGTTTTCACCTGCACATGCAAGTAGATGGAGGAGAAGGAGAGGCGCTGGACACATAATTTCCTATGCATGAGCTTTCTAATCAGCTGCAGAGAAACATGATTCCTCAGCTTGTCCTGGATATAGGAGGAAAAAAGAGTCTCTCAAATGTGCAATCTGCAATCAATATGCATGCTATGTTATAAGGATATTGGGGGCAGGGGAGCTGGTGACTAAGTTCATATAAGTTTGCCTTACATAAGTGAAATTGTTTAATGTGAAGGATGCAGTGCCTAGCCTGATCCCATCTAGTGGAGATAGAGTTAAGCCGGGTCTGGGTGAATTGGAAGATAATTTGACCTACAAGACAAAGCCCCTATAAGCACAATTTTTCTATGTCAGCAGAAGGTGATCCTATTGAGTAAAAATGTGCATGCCCCCTCACACACCCACAAATTCTGCCTTCTTATGCTGCAAGCACATTTTTTTTTAGAGAGTCGTGATGTCAGATTATCTGGTACAGAGTTGACTAAAGCTGAGTTGAGGCTAGAAAGCAAAGTATAATTGTGTTGGCTTGACAAAACCAACATACTGTTTTTGTATTTAAGCTTATTAGTGGTGTTTGTGAAGCAAAGCATCACTATTACTCTCTTGCATACTTCTTTTTTTTGACAAACGTTTGTCACGTAACTCATACCACGTGTTTGTTGTGGACAAGAATGAGGGGTCAAATCATAAGCGATCAGACTTTCTCCCAGACTTTCTCAGAAATTCCATAGACTTTACATTGGACTGAATTTTGTAATGTCATAGCTCTGTATCAGAATGTCGTAGAGACTTAGTATCAAGAACGTATGGGGAAGAACCCAGTCGCAGACAGCGATTAACACAAACTCTTTATTTAAATAACAGAAAACCCATGTAGGGGGCAAACTGCAAAATAACTTAAAGCAAACACAAGAAAAGACAAAACCAAAACCAAACTTTAAATGTGGCGCAAAACACGAATCTCAAACATTACCGACGGAGAACATTACTTAATGGGAAACTCAGACATCGACAGAACTTAAACAGAGCTTTGAACTCCACAAGGCTAGACAATGACAGCTTAAACAAAACTTCAACAAACTTAGACAACGCAAGACATGATATTGCCATAGACAAATTTAGACGCAACTTCAACAATTGCAGGACAAACTCGACTAGGCAAGACAATGACAAAGAACCGGCATGGGACAGCAAACACAAGGGCATTAAATAGAACTGAAAACAATGACAAAAAGGTGCACGAAATCAACTGAAACGAGGAAACCAGGGGGCGGGGTCAAGACACGCAACCGGAGAGCACATGGCAGATGTAAACAAAAAGAAGCCATGTGCTTCCACAAAAAACAAACACCCAGAGTCTACATTCCGAATCCCGGAAACCAGAACCAAGACTAAGATGAGTCGGAATCTAAACCTCACGCTCTGACATAGAACACTGGGGATGTCAGGATGTCCTGACATAGGCCCCCTCTTAAGGGACGCACACCGGGCATGAACATGAGACAAGACTGGCATAACATTCAACAGGACAGGCAAAACTTTTTACAGAACAGGCAGTAAAACAGGCAAAATCACTGAAAGCAAATATACAGGATTACACACTGGGAAATGTAAACAGGACACTGGAGGGGCCAGTCCGGGCAAAAGGAGGCAAGGTAGGGCCCGGAGGACTAGGAGTCCTCCAGTAAGGAAGGAGGATGGTTGAGGCCCGCCAGAAAATACAGTGACTTGCAAAAGTGTTCATACCCCTTGAACTTTTTCACATTTTGTCACCTTACAACCACAAACTTAAATGTATTTTATTGAGATTTTATGTGTGAGACCAACACAAAGTAGCACATAATTGTGAAGTGGAAAGAAAATGATACCCGGTTGTCAAAATTCTGAAAAGTGTGGCGTACATTTGTATTCAGCCCCCGTACTCTGATACCCCTTAACAAAATCCAGTGCAATCAATTTCCTTCAGAAGTCACCTAATTAGTTAATAGAGTTCACCTGTGTGTAATTTAGTCTCAGTATAAATACACCTGTTCTGTGAAGGCCTCAGTGGTTTG
>JAZGTI010004688.1:0-10145 GCA_036877585.1 Botia kubotai
AGACAGTGTTTTAGTTATTTTATCAAAGGGCTGCCCAAAAAGATCTAGCTAGATTTTAATAATACATATCATGAAATACTGCCACTCTGATGCTAAGGTGTTGTGGGTGGTCTCTAGGGTGTTGTGGGTGGTCTCTAGGGTGTTGTGGGGAGTCTCTAGGGTGTTGTGGGGGGTCTCTAGGGTGTTGTGGGTGGTCTCTAGGGTGTTGTGGTTGGTCTCTAGGGTGTTGTGGTTGGTCTCTAGGGTGTTGTGGTTGGTCTCTAGGGTGTTGTGGTTGGTCTCTAGGGTGTTGTGGGTGGTCTCTAGGGTGTTGTGGGTGGATTTAGGGTGTTGTTGGTGGTCTCTAGGGTGTTTTAGGTGGTTGTTAGGGTGTTGCTTGTTTGTCAAAAGAGCCCACATACACTTAGAAACGGTTGTTCTGCAATGCTTATGGCATAGGGTCAGAAGATTGTTGACATAGCTATGCTTACTTTAGCCCGTACACCTACATTACAGTATAACAATGACAGATCTCTTAGCACAGTTCTGCTCAGATCTGTACTGAACAGCAAGTGTGTTGTGTGTTTATGTGGCGGACATGTTCTTCTGTATCATCTTACATTTGTTCATTTGCTTTCATAGGATTGAAAGCAGTTTTATTTAAGGCAGTTTCGAAGTTTGGTGCCAAGATAAGATGGGTGTTCACTGGATTAGAGGCAATTGAAAACAGGCTTTCTGAACACACAGTCCTAAAAAGGACAGTAAATGTAATTTGTGAATCGGCAATAAGGAATCGGCTGCAGTGCTAGCATTTGAACATACAGTCCTGGTTAGCCGGCATGTAATCAGTCGAGGTGCATCCCATGAGACCCTTTCATAGCAAGAAAACGATTGTACCCTTCTAACAGGGAATGTTCCTTAAACATTCAAAATAACGTTTTTAACTGTCTTAGTGGAAATGTTAGGAAAATGTTCTTGCAACCTAAAGTTTGTTTAGCTGTATTGCTAAATGTCTCTCCCTGAGTTTTGAACTGTTTAACCTGCTAAGACGAGTTTGTTATTAGTTTAACACCCCGCAGGTTTTGATTGCAGGAGAAGCCTGAGCTATATATACTATAGGGCCCAACCACTTAGCAGCACACTTTAAACCACTGTGGATGCCTTAGCAACCACATGGCAACACCCTGGCAACCCCCAAGTGTTGTGGCCGTAAGTTTGGAGCGAGAAACCACTTTCTCTTAAAAGCGAAAAACAAATCGAAGTTCTTTGTTTATAATTGATGAAATGATGATAAATCTGTCTGATATAAATAAATTAAGGAGTGCTTCTGTGTCTGTGTAATTCATCAAGTGAAATAAATAATGCACTTGTTTTCTAAAGTGGCTGTCTGTTGTTTTGCAGACTCTTTCGTCAACAGTCAGGAATGGACGTTAAGTCGATCCGTACCAGAGCTCAAAGTGGTGAGTGATCTTTCCTACATTTCACATGCACCCACACCTGATGTTCCAAGATGTTGTGATTCTTACCCATAATTCCTGAGGTGTTCAGACATGAATTTGTTCAGCATGCAGTGACACCGGCCGCTGCGCTTTCCCTCTTAGCATGCGACACGTTTTGGGTTTTCCAGCTAATATTCTGTCCGAATAGCCAATAATCAAATCAGTTCAACATAAAGTGAATGCAAACTAAACATTAAATATTTACAGTACACGTGTTCCCTGGGAATCAAACCCACAACCTCTGCTCTGCTAACACAGTGTTCTATAGTCCTATAAAACCAAAAAAATAAACACACATTCATAGCTTTTTCCAGTGTCACTATACGTTCCACAAAAAAGAACCTGCATCATAATTATTATAATCTTTCAATTAAAACTAACGTTCTTATTAACTTATGAGGCAATGAGATGAAACCATGTGCACATGAAAAATATCACATCCAGAAATCTGTTGGGAAGTTTTTATACGTTTTTATACGTGTGTGGTTTCCAGACGCTGTGGTATTCTAAAGACACATTGTTAACCGTGCGCTCTGTTCTCTGATAAACCTGAACAGTGTTGACATCCATCCTCTAACGTCAGGGATGAAAGACATGATGTTTGACCTGCTTAATACCTTCATCAGTCTTTGTTCTATTGGAGAACAGAGCTGGAGAGGTTCCTGATCTTGCTAATCCTTCTCGTATAGATGTACAGATGATAGCAGGTCTGATGTTTGTGGGAAAGGATGGATTGATTTACCGTGTTAACGACTAAAGCAATATTCCGTCCTTCTCTGAAGGTTGATTGGCTCCCAGGAATCCACAATATACACTGTATTCAGTATTCACTGTTGTGCCTCGTAAATATTAAATATATTGGCTAATTTGAATAGGATTCCATCAGCCAATAGGAATGCAGTATTCCCAGCTGTGTTTATTACATTTGACTATAAATCCATTCCATGTATTATCACATGAAAAATCAGAATCAGAGAAAAGTATTTCTGTATGTTTTCCTTGGACTTGGGCCTGGTTATCGATCATAACATTAAACTAACTTTTAGTTTATTTCTTTGCATTTTCGATCTATTTTTTATTGTTTTCACAGCTGTGGGTAAAATGTAATGCTTTTAAAAATGGTAAAATGTGTTCGGCTAAATAAAAATGTGTTACCACTTTTATTGGCAGTATTATCAAATTAGCTGAAACATTTAATGAACACACAAACAAGAGGGGGAGGTGTGGAACTTTGTGAATGACTGGCATTGGGGAATCTTCTGGAGAATTCTGTGGGCGTGGCTTATGTGAGGGCGGGGCCGTCTGTACCGGCCAACATTTCTGTATTGGTGCAAACCTAGTTGCTCCTCTCCAAGTATGCGAGCAAATGTTTTTCCTTTCCAGTTTTTATAAGTAGAAGCAGCAGCAGCTCAGTCCTCGTTGTGTGTGGACAGCTGTCCGTCCACAGCTGCTAGGATTTATCATCTGGCTGTGCGGCAACAGACGTCATGTCACGGACTGACAGACAGAACGCTGTCGCGTCAGGTGTGGGGAAACTCCTGAAGTTTTCTTCATGGCTGAGGGGTTGTTTGATAAGAGAGGATGTCTCGTATAATGGGGGATTCCTGGATGCAGATGGAAAGTTTTCCATCTGTTGGTGTTGAATGGTTTATAACGCTGATTTTCTGGTGTAGGCCAGGTTAGGTGGTCTGCTTCACTCATGCTGGGTTAGAGGCTTGCACACCAAACTAATTTTCCCTTTAGTTTAAAGGGTATGTTATGGTTAGGGGTAAAGATGGTTGGTTAACCCAGTTAACAATTTTAGCTTGTAAAAACATTTTCCTAATGTTTCCATTAATTAACAGAAATGTTCAAAATGTTTAAAACATGCAGTTTTTTAGACATTGGGTTAATTGGTAAAATGTTTACATTCTGCAATGTTTTTAAATTGTTTCATTAACAATTTAAGAATAACGTTTTTGATATACAATATATAACATTGAAAAGTGTTCTACTAATGTTACTGGAAAAACTGTTTTTGAGAACTTTTAGAGCACATTAGCCTGGAAACGTTCTGGAAACGTTCCCTGTTTGCTGGGTAGAACTTATCGTGTGTGCTGCTCTGATCTTAAATGGTCTGAATTTTGTTCTAATAGCATTTTAAGTTTAATAGCATTTTAATTTTTAAAAGTCGTAATGCTGGCCAAAGTTTCTCGCACCAAGAACAATTGTTTTCTTAAATGGGCTCGTTCTGCTCCTTTAAGACTTTTATATGTAAATGAACTGTTATGATGGGCAAACTTCTTTGCATGTGAAATGAGTATTAATGGTCCACCAATTGCTGAATAGCGTTTCTCGTGATGTATGGCCCCTTCAGGTTTTGGAACATCCTGGAATTAATCTCACTGCTTGCTTCCAGAGGGCGCAAAAATGAAGTTGTCTGCAGTATGAAGGCTAATTTGTTTTCTCCAGAGGGCGAATCGAAAGAATTAAAGAACGAATACAAATGGTCCTGATTTCTTTTTTGTCTAAAGTTGAAGAGAGTCGTAAAACTGGAGTCAGTCCCTTCAGGAGAGCAAATAATGTTTTATGTATCTCTGTCTTTTCATTTTAATGAATGTAATCTCAGATGAGCAGATGTGTAACAGATTCTTTTCCTCGCAGTTTGCATAACCAGCTCGATTCTCTCCCAGAGCGAAATTATCTCGTTTTTACCTCATTTTAAACCCTGTCTTCAAATATCACACACCCTGTCTTCCAGGTTACACTGGTTTGTTTCACTCACTGGGTCATTTTTCAGAATTTAACTAGATCGGTTTTCTTATTTGTTTACCCCTCTCGTGCTAAAACAACGATCTAACATTTTAAATCTTCATTATCAACTTAAGTATAACGTTTTTTTAACATTTCGACGTTAAAAAAGTTCTACTCACGTTGATGCAGGGACATTTTTGAAAGAAGTTTTAGAGAACATTATGTTTTGAGAATGTGCGCTGTTAGCCAAGTTCTTTGTCTTTGAATTATACACACAAGCACCGCTGTTTGCTGCTAATATGTGACCTGACTCCAGTCTGTTTCTGTGTGCAGGGCATCGTGGGTAATCTGTCTAGCGGGAAGTCGGCATTAGTTCACCGGTATCTGACAGGAACATACGTCCAGGAGGAGTCGCCCGAGGGTGAGTGGAGCGGCAGGATGGGCCGACCGTGGCTTTTTATCTGGGCCAGTGACCCAACCAGACCTCCTGCTGTGGAGCAGATTTTGCTGTCCATAAATTTGTTCCGCCTCATATGGTCATCTGCGGGCTTTTATATATTTATTTATTGTTATATAAACAAACAATGTTGGAGGTTAAGACTGTTCTGCATCATTCAGTAACTGGTTTTTAGACAAGTTAAAGCTGCAATTCGTAACTATTTGGGTTAAAAATAAACAAGAAATCAGTTAGTGAGCAAGTACATAACTAATGTTCAAAAGTCTCTTTAACCCAATTCGTAATGTTAAGTTTATTATATTAATTTATAATTTGATCTGACGGTTCTGGTTTTGTGGGGAATGTCCGGCTCAATAGAAGTTCCGCTAGCGTCAATTTGTAAAACATGCGCATAAAAAGTAGTGTTTCAAAACCAGTGTGATAAAATCGCCTTATCAACCATGTCTGTACAAAGTTAGACGAATATTTCAACATTCTTATACAGCTGATACACGCCATAGACTTAAGTTTTAATGCTTTACTGTAAATACTCTACTGTACTTTACTGTAAATGCTTTACTGTAAACAGGACGAGACTAAATCATTCTCTGTGGTTATCAACAGCACGTCACAGATTCGGTCCGACACAATCTGACACATTTCTTAAATAAAGAGATGTCGCAAATCAACAATACTTACATTGAATAAAAACTGCTTAAATGTGGAGTGTTCAGGCCCGGTGGCTTTTTTGAATGGCTGTGCACGTTGTGTTCCTGTTGGGGGGGAAAAAAGAGGCTTTTGAAACCTGTTGTGACTTGTTACGAGCGAGGTCCTCACACTTCACGTTCATTAAGTGAAATTCTGTGTTTTCCCTTAACACGACTACATTGTAGTGGTGAATAATGCTTAAATCCTGGACAGCGAGGACAATAAAAATCAATGACTCACTGCTCTTTTAAAACGACAGCAACATACCTGAATAGAAAAGAGTAACAGGGCAGAACAGATGCTAACAGGTTTCAATAACAGCAGATTTCTCCCTCCATCATACAAAATGTTCCCGAATTCAGGGTCTAAATATCAAGCCCTTAATAAGATGCTTATGAGTCACAGGTGTCGCACAATGTCTGACAGTACCTGATGTTGTTATTTATGTTCTTTGATGTTTAATATTTATCCATTTTTACATATAGAAATGTGTAGCAGATCGTTGCTGTGATTGTGTGTAACAGTTAAACCGTCTGACTGTTCTGCATCGCTACACATCCAGCGTAATATTTGGATGTAGGAAGACAAAAGAAGGACATTTCGTGAAACTAGCCTTTCATGCGGTCGCTCCATGCTGTGTGAAGTGTTAACGGACCTTCCCGGATTCGTTAAGCGACACGTTCTTTAACACTGGCTTAATTTCTCCATCTTAATTTGCTATCTGCCATCCGGCGCTGCCTGCGCAAAGCTCCGCGTTTCCATGCCGATGCTCCACCTCTCCGATAGCGCAGGTGTTGCCATGGCAACAGGAGGGTCAGGCAGCCTGAGCCTGCCGTCACCAGACCGTGTCATCAATCCAGCCCGTTTGCTTTTGAGTGACGGCAGAGAGATTGAACGTTTATGGCCTCTTGGCATCAGCTGCACCTATGAAATCCAAATTAGACATTAGGAACATTGAAGACGAACCCGGACTGAATTTTTAAGGAGTCGTGGCGTCGTTGAAGCCCAGTTCACCGCCGCTGCTGGCGACAGCCCGGCTCTGTGTCTCATTGTAATTTCTTTCTACCGGCACACAGTCTTAGCAGCCGAACAATCCAAGCTGAATCCGCTAGTGTGGAAAACATTCTGCGGCGGTCTGAATGAGCAGGAAACCACAGGGATTTACTTCAGCCCTGTTATGACACCTCGCGACGCGCGTCTACCTGGCAGGATGCAATTATAGCTCACCCTTAAATTCCTCCGTGCAATGTGCCTGAAAAGCAATTATTTTCAATTAAACGAAACAATTGACTGTTGAAATAAGACGTGTGGCGTTTTCACCTGTAATTAGCTTTATTTATTTTTTTGCTGGGCCACGCGTTCCCTGTTTCACAGTTTTTTATTTACTATTTTACTTTTACTCCTATTCACCGTTTGTGCTTTGATTGAACCCATAACCCAAATGATTACAATTTAACGTGTATTGTAACTCACTATTTGCACGATTGACAATACAATCGTGGCTTTTTAAGCGATTGAGGCATATCTTGTTATGGAGATAAAATCAGACCTTCATTAGCATATCGTTCACTTTTAAACAACGCTGGAGCTTTCATCTCAGCGTAGCACGGCGCACAGATACGATGGAGTAATGAAGTATACGTGTAACACGCTTGGCATACTGGCTGTGTAGATATTATCTCTGTCGTTATTGGTTGGAAAATTCCAGGTGGGATTATGTTCTGCTGTGTTCTGTTCCTGCCGAGCTGCTATTAATAACATCACTCACGCTATCATGCGGCAGAGCTCTAATACTCTTGTTCTCGACTCTTAATTCCAATTGACTCCAGAGGTCACTGAACTGGAAAAGAAGGATTTGCTGCATGTTGTGAACTTCAGCTGGGTTCACTCACACACTGCGCTGAGATGAGAGCAGAGGTTTTCATTTCATAACGGATTTTATGTGCCATGAGTAGCGTGACTTTGGATTAATGTTTACATTTCTGTTTTTTTTAATCATTCATTGACACTACTTCGTAGCGCGTACTACTCACTTGAAGCGTGCGCTGTATGCACCGTACACCACATACTATTTTTCATATCAAATAGCAAGTGAAATGCTATGAGTTGTGCCTCGGTAAATGTTTCGAAATTCAGGTACAACTTGTACTCATGAATATGGTTCACACTTTTGGAAAGCATTCAGTTTAATTTGTTTGCTCGCCTCCTGCTGCATCATGAACTTGCTGTACATTTTTCATTCAGAAGACTTTCCTCCTATATGAAAACGCAATTAAGTTCTCAAATTCTCAGTGGCTTTCGTCAGTTCAGCACCAGCAGCTGTGAGAAACAGTAAAACATCGCCCATATGTTGAGAAGAGATCCTTAAAACTCTCATCTCGCAGCTGCTGTTGGAATGGCTCCGGTTTTACGTAAGACTTGCCTAATTAAATTTACGTGCTAATATTTCTTTTTAATAAGT
Source organism: Botia kubotai (assembly GCA_036877585.1). Classification (NCBI taxonomy): domain Eukaryota; kingdom Metazoa; phylum Chordata; class Actinopteri; order Cypriniformes; family Botiidae; genus Botia; species Botia kubotai. Next base: position 7,817 of record JAZGTI010004688.1, read on the forward strand.
TGCGCAGCACGTGTTTCGCGTGCTTTTTATGGTAGCAGGAGAAGACGAGTGACTCGGTGCTGCGTTTGATCATTATTTCATGTTTAGACATGCACTCACTTAGCTCTCACACGCCCCTCTTTTCCTCTGTCTCACTTCACATCTGCCAAAAGACATGTGACTTGAAAATTAGAAATGTGTCTGTGTTAAAATTGACAGGGTTTGAGGAATTCCTCAGGGGTGTCTCCTCGGCCCCTTAGTCTTGACGCAACTGACGTGAACAGTGCCTGTCTCAGCCCGTAAATGAACTTCAGAGAGGAAGACAACATAGAAACGGTGTTGATCATGTTTGTCGGTGTACCTGCAGGTGGGCGGTTTAAAAAGGAGATCGTGGTGGACGGACAGAGTTATCTTCTGCTGATCAGAGATGAAGGTGGACCCCCAGAACTGCAGGTAGGCCCAATGTGGGGGGGTGAAGCCATGGTTACCACATGCATAAACATCATCTTTTTGTGGAAATGCATATGCAAGTGTGGTTCATGTAAATATATACTGAAGCTGTACGTACATGACTAGTAATACCCCAAGCCCCTTAATTACCTTGCTCCATTTGCAGATCCAGGGCGGCATGCTGACGTTGCGCTACAATAATTGATGATATTGAAGAAAGTGAGACTTTTCGCAAGCCGAGAAAGTCGAGAAATGTCCAAATAGCTGCTAAAATATTCCGCGAATGTGTCAACCAATCCCCATTCGCCGGCAGAACACCGTGACTTTATGAACGGCTGCCGTCGCCCTCCGGGGCCCGTTTCAGGGTGGCCTTGTTTTCACGTTTCGCTGCGGCGCAGTGCAATTATAGCGTGATGGTACTCGTGGCAGCTCTCGGTGACGAGATGAGCGCTCGCTTCCTGTGTCGTGGGAACGGGGCTTTTGAGCGAAACTTTCCTGGCAGCGCAGCTCCTAGCGGAATAGGCGTGATAATTATTCTCTGTTCGTCTGTGTTCCGTTTTGCCGGTTTTATGGTAATGAGTAATTGATTAAAATGCAAATTACCACAAAGAATTTGTAGTACAGCCCTTAAAATTTCAGGGCTTCGAAACGCTCAGTTACCGTCACGAAACGTGTCCGTGTTTAGCGATTTTTCTCCACAGCTATAGAGAATGACTATGAATAACACACGCGTGTTTAGCGACAAGTTTAGCGATAGCAAAAATAGCTTCAAAACACTTATCAACTTATTTACCTTTTAACACCCGACAACCTAACTAGCTTCTCAGAGGAAAATAATGTTTAATGAAGTTTAGCCTGCTACATGTTTCTAATGTTTCACCTAGAAAAGCTTAGGAAAGTAAAAATGAGAAACGAACTGTTTGTTGACATGAAAACGAGTGTGGATAACAGATAAGAAAGATTTAAGCTAAAATCCTCTGTCTATTTAATTTCATTGCTTTTCAGGAGAAACAATTCAAATAAGATGGTAACAATTGAAGCGATGTGGCGACTTCTGTTTTCTGTTGAAAGCATCTCGCTATTGCCACAATATCAGCGAATCGGATAAAATACTTTTACATATAGAAATCTTAAAGGTACAGTAGCACAATGCAGTTGTTTAATTTTGAAGATCAGTTCGTATGACAAGATCATATTTCCATGCTCTTAGCAGCTGTTTTGATGCAACATACAAATAGATTTTAAAACACAAAATGCTATGACGGCAGCATCAAAACATGGCCGTGTCGTTTGAAGATGTTCGGCTGGTGATGTCTCGTGTGCTTGTGTTCAGTTTGCTGCTTGGGTGGATGCAGTGGTGTTTGTCTTCAGCCTGGAGGACGAGATCAGCTTCCAGACGGTCTATAACTACTTCCTGCGTCTTTCCAGCTACAGGAACACAGCGGAGGTTCCCATGGTGCTGGTGGGGACGCAGGGTGAGTCATCGCACCGTCAGACACTCGATTATCTTTCTACAATAAAGCACCAGATGAATGAAATGCGATGTGTGCTCGTCTTTATTAAAACGCTAACTCCTGCGCGACGTCATTGTCCAGAGGTGAAAACAATGTGCTCGTCTCACTGAGGCGTCTCATCAACAGGAAGCTGTAAGACTGAAGCTTGTTTGAAAAGACTTTTCGAAGCAGTTACTAAAGCTTGTATGGAAATTAGACTTTAATGAGAGAAAACGAAGAGATAATTATAATGGTTTATTGACAGAACTGTCAAGCCGAGTCAAGGCCATATTTAAAGCTGCAGTCCGTAACTTTTGCCTCTATCGCCATCATATATATATGGGTGTGTGTGTGTGTGTGTGTGTGTGTGTGTGTGTGTGTGTGTGTGTGTGTGTGTGTGTGTGTGT
>JAZGTI010004688.1:14649-27401 GCA_036877585.1 Botia kubotai
CCCCACCCCCCTCCAATCAGAAGGATCCCGCAAGGTGATTGGCTGCAGCTGTGGCAGCTCTTGTGCTAGCTTCCCCTGTCCTGTCTCTGCCTCCCTCCCTGCTAGGTAGTGTCAAACCCCATCCACGCGAGACACGACGCTCTACCGGTGCGCGTGATGGAGCCGAAGCACGCCACCTACCCCGTCTGGGTGCCCGATTGGCAGAGCGAGCGGGAGTTTCAACTCATGACCTTCTGAGGAGCCAAGAACCAGACTTACGGGTGGGCGGGAACAAGGGGGAGGGAGGGGTTAAGTGTGAGGTGCCAGAAGAAAGAGGGAGGGGCCAAACAGCCTCGCTACGGAATAGAAGCGAAGTTCGCAACGCCTTGACCATTGGAGACAGCTGGGAGGTGCAATGGATGCTAATGGCTGGATCGCACACTAATTGCCCATTCGACGACATGTCTAACCAGTCATCTCATAGGCCATTGGGTAAATTTAGCCACTGCGGGAATATATCATCAGAAATAGCATGCATAAATGAGGGAAGCCTTCGTTTTGTCTTGCTAGCGGATCGCCAGTGGTTTTGGCAGCTTTCTCCTTCTGTTTGATCATTGTTTTATGTCGGATATTATTTGATTGTTGAAAGTCAAGAGATGCCTTATAATCATGCAGTCTCTTCTAGCATAGTGTTAGCTAGCACTACATCTATCAAACAAATTTGGACCGTCGCCCACAAATGTTTCCAGTTGCCAGTAAACCGAGGTGAGACAGAACAAACATCAAACTGGCGTTAGGACAGAAAATGAAGTTCTTTCGACTGCAGCCGGTAACGAATCATTTTGTTCCGTCCTGAATAGACATCAGCTTAATATACTTTTAAAGCCATAAATTCAATATTTTGTTACTGAAATATTTAAAAACGATATATAAAAGAATAATTTATAAAGATTAAAGACTGAGAACAGAGTTCATATAATTATTGAATAATATGAAAAGAACAGTGCCAGTAGTAATATTTCCTGTCACCCCCATAATTCATAACGTCAGCTGATTTCCTCATTCATTTAATATCATTTCGTCAGTGTGTGTCTTTGCCACTAGATGTCAGCAGAGGGCAGAAAACCAAGCAAAGTGCTTCCACAAAAATTAAAATGACCCTTGTTGTATTTTTTTGTCATTGGTCCGATGTGTCGTCTCGATTTCTTTTTATATACGAAAGCACAGATTAGAGGAAGGATTTATTTATTTTACTTATTTTCCTGGACATTTCATCTCTCTCTTGCCCTGTAAAAACGCCAGCGATCACCTGTCATCGATGTAGATATCAGTCATTTTTCTGTTTTTTTTCTCTTCCTCTTTTTCTTTTCCTCTATCATTTTTCTATCTGCGCCCCGTGACCAAAGTGTTCAACTGTTTCTGTCGATATTTCCAGATATGTTCTTCTGTTTCCAACCTTTCTTCAACTAAAAGGGCTTTCCAGCTTCTCCATTAGATGAGCCCTTGCTGGTGTCGGTGATACGGCCGCAATGCATTATGGGAAGGGGGTCCTCAATGCGAGGGCCCCTCGGGGCTGGGCAGACCTCAGTGAGGAGGAAATAGCTCCGGGGTTCTGAAAAACAAATCATGCAGATCACGCCAAGTGCTGCTTGGCCCCCCAGTTGCCCGCATTGCATTGTGGGTATCACCATGGCTTTCTTGGACACATGCCCCATGGCAGCCATGGTTGAGATTTTTAAAGGACATTGGTTGGACGATAAAAAAAGACTTGCGTTACCAGAATATGTTGAACTGAACCATAATCGGTCATTTTATCGCTTAATATTTATCCTATCCCGGACAATAGCTACTGTCAACGCCCTTGCCCCCAAAATTTTCAAAAATTACAAAAAAAACAAACAAACAAGGATGCTTTCTAACGCAAACGGACAGAACTCTGACAGAACTTTTTGCCTTTTGCGGTAATTCCGAACACTAGGAGGTGATTTGCCAAGATTTTCTTTGTTTGTTGAACGTTTTATTTTCCTTCTTTACTTATTTGTTCTTTTCTGGCTGTCTTTGTTTCGAGTTCTTCGTCTGAGACTTGTTTGCGACAGATGGAGAAAATCTTCGTGTGCGGATAGTTTGCAGTCGATCAGGCTTCACATCGAGTGCAGCAAATCACGCCTCGTTTCGCGTCACCGTTTAACCTCTATTAACGCGACTGCGGCTTTGTTAACTACGTCATACTTCAATGTGATGCGAGTCGTGGTCCTGATGCTGCACCGTCGGCACGGCGCGGATCCTTCAACAAAAAAAAGATGTGAATCCGGAGGGATGACATAGCTTACGTGTTTGTGTTGACCATTAAGCCGATCGCCGACGCTAACTGTGAAATAACATGATGTCACGTGACGCCCCTGAAACATCACATTTCATTATGAGAAGTTGATAAAGCCGTGTCGTTTGCTTGATACGGGTGTAACGGTGACGTCCGGGTGTGGTTTTCTTGCTGTTGGTGTGAAGCTTGACCGTGATCTTATGAAGGCCTTCATAAACGTAGGGAGGTGTAGGTGTATTGTTTCCATGACGATGTGGTCAAATGAACTGTTCCATGCATTGCACACTGTTTCATTTTTTTATATCATTCAATAATGGACAAATATAGACTGCCGTATAACTTGTATTGAATTTGATTTACAATGGTATTCTATAGAAAGTATATTATACACATATGAGATATATAAAACAGCGCCTCTTTAGTCAAACTCTCTCTTGTGGGAACTGCAATCTGTGGCTCTGCCTGTTGACTATTTCCACGTAAACATGTGACTTGATTTGTATGGTGTCTGTATATATCAAAACGAAATAAACTGTTGAAAAATATACACCTGCGTTCTTTATTTGAGTAGATGATGCTGCGCCTCTCTCCATCCGCGAGCGCTTCATCTCGTTCTGTATGAGACCATGATGTTGTGTGGCGGGGATGAGTGCTTAGCCGCGCTGTGTTGTGATTGCATACGATTCATCTTTTAATTTGCATTTTAAAATGTTGCGACTTCTTCCACAATTCCTTCACAGGATTTCTCAAGCAAAGGCGTGAAAAGCTGCATTTCTTACTCTTCCTCCTTTTCATGCGAAATGTTTGAAATGTTTGTGAGAATGTTTAACCCTAATCCTTCCTGTTTCCTTTCACAACCTGGACGTTTTTAACAGATTTCCACTTTTCAGCAGGTGGAGAATTCGTGTTGTTTAAAAGACGCAGCGTAATCATTTCTCCCACTTTTTCCTGCTAACCTGATTCTTTTTTAATTGTTTGCATTTGTACATGAAATTGTAGGTGTTGTTCTTGAACTGTGTGCATTTGGTGCTGGCTCTGTGGTTGGTAAAGCCACAGGGGGGCGCCAGAGAACCAAAAAGAGCTCTCGGGGTGGGGTGGGTTTTTGTTACTGGTCGAACTCGTGGGATTTTGTTTAACGTTTGTCGTTTCGTGTGTCTGTCCTGGTCAGTTGTTAATTTTGTGTAACTATGTATATATATACTGCACGCTCCGTGTGCTGCTGTATGTTTGCATTGTTCTGCTTGCGTGTTTTTTTGGGCCTACAAGATGTTTGTTCGTTCTTGTTCTGTTTGTTTGTTTTCTTGCAATTTTACGTTGGCCCCCACAACACAACGCCACACACCTCACTGCACACACACTAGAGTTAAGACACAACACACACACTCGCACACACACACACACGCCCTCCACCTCCCCAGTTCCACCTGTGCGCATGCTCTCTCAGTCTGACTGGTTCTCTTGTTTCTTTGCAGTCTCGGAAAGCCAGTGATCAGTCAAAGGGCAGTGAGAGTAAAACTGACAGTATAGGCAGTGGAAGGGCCATTCCCATCAAACAGGTACGTCACTTCACTTCACTTTTGGTCTCATTCAGTGAGGTAAGTACACAGCTGTGGGCCATGACTGTACACTGCTTATCAGTATAGACAGTGAAACATCAGTGTTGCAGATTTAGATATTTGTGAATCTGATTCAACAGGTGTGTGTGTGTGTGTGTGTGTGTGTGTGTGTACATGTTTGTCCACCACTGTGGGGACCGCATGTCCCCACGAGGATGGTAAAGTCACACACAGCTACATTGTGCGGACAAGCCAGCGGTCCCCACGAGGGAAACTGATTATGAAACATACTAAATGATGCTTTTTTGTAAATGTAAAAAAAAAGGGTTAGGGGATAGAATATACAGGTTGTACAGTATAAAAGTCATTGTTTATGGAAAGCCCCCATAAAGCATATAAACAAGGGTGTGTGTGTGTGTGTGTGTGTAAAACAGCATACAAACTTTCTACTTTAAAATGAACAGTTTCTCTGTATGACCAGCAGATGTCAGTGTAACACAATGTTAGGTAGGTTTGTATACAGTATGGTATTACTGTACCTGTTGGCTGTAATGCTGCGAGTTATTTACGACGCTGAAATATTTTGCAATGTAATATCACAACAATCAAGAGGCCTAAAAAATATTTTTGTTTTGTTATTTTTTGTTATTTGAATTTACTGAAATTTAGTAAGTTAGTTTAGTAATCATTCTTGTTATAAGCTGATGTTGGATATTTAAAAAGTATGCAACAATTATTAAGCATTTTTGGCGTTTTTATAACAAACACAAACGTTAAATAGCGAGGTATATTGTGCTGTATAACTATTTTGTATTTTATAATGTTTTATAATGAAATGAATCTTTGAATGCTTCTATGCTTGACACAGGAGCTGTTGTGTGTTTGTTCTTAAATTTGTTCTCATTGGAGCCTGAGATTTAATTTACAAATGACCCCGAACCCTGATCTTTAACCCCTGTCAGAGATTAGTGTCATCACACCGAACAGACCTGAACCCAGAGATGAGAAGCACATGTGAAACCCTGACACGCTGTTCAACACGGAGTCGTTTAAAAGTACTAATTAATAATGTGCTCCTGCAGCTCCAGTGGTAGAACATTGTGTTAGCAGCACAAGGGTTGGGGGTTCGAATCTAAGGGAACACACACACTGATCAAATGTGTAACTTGAACGTGCCGTCGGATAAACGTGTCTGCCAAATGAAAATGAAATATAAAATTACTACTAGTTTATTAATACTAGTTTACTGTATTACTTTAGAAGTAGGAAAGAGTTGTTTGCAGTAACTTACAGAACTAGTTTCGCAGTGATTTACAAATGTAGTTAGTAGTAGTTAGTAGAAATAATAGGTTGCCGATGTAGTTCATGGGTGTAGTTGAGCATAACTTCATTTTTATGATGTGCTGCATTGAAATGCATAAGTAAATGTATGAGGCTGGGCCTTGTCTGTATACTCTGTTATCTCTCTTTACCTCCATTGTGCATCGATTACACTCTACCATTCAGGATTATCTCTTTAAGAGCCCATTGTAATCTGTTTGTCTGTAGTGGATACAGAGAGAGGAGGAGGGGTGCCGGACAGGGTGGGACACTTCTCAATGGAGCTGATGGCCTGACCAGTCAAATGCACAGCCAGGAAGATCAAAGTAGCTTGGGTGTATAATTACCCCCCACTGGGCAAATTACACACTGTGCCCCCACCACCCACCCCTCCCAAAGGGTAACAATGGTAAATAAGAGCAACAATAGAGTAGTGAGAGCTGGAGGTGAGACTGAGAGACCTTCGGCCGACCACAAAACTGTGGTGCTGATAAACACATCAGTGTGAGATACAGGAAGAGAGAGAAAGATAGAGAGAGATCGCCGGCTGTGTGTTTAGAGCTGCAGGAGAGAGAGGAAGACGGTGTGTGTGTGTGTGTGTGTGTGTGTCTTCATGTAGGGCATTTGTTTATGTTGCCTAAACCAGCCTTTAGGTCTCGGTCAGATAAAGGGATGTGTTGTAAAATGTTACCCAGCAAAATCAGAAGAAAAATGGGATTTTGATCATGATAATTAAGCACAATTTTCTCTTAAATACTCATAACTGAAATGTGTGTGAATGTTTTATTTGTTTTTTACTGTTTTAGAGTCATCGCCATAAACAAAAGGATGTACAAATAATACAAACGACAAATAATATAAATACTGTGATGTATAAATACATTGCACATTAAATATTAGATGATTACTATATCCGTAAAATTTGACCGTTTGGCATAAGTCTGATAAAAGATATCACACAATATGAAGATTTTGTATGATTTTAAATTAAAGTAAATCGAAAATTTCAAAAGTAAATAATTTGAAAATCAAAATGAATAATTTATAGAAAAATTCCATACTGTACCGAAGGCTCATACTGTATTTCCTCTCTACTGTACTAATGTAAGAGGTTGTATTTCTAAGTACAGTCATTTACACAACTGTTTATATTCCGGGGCATTTCTGGAATGTTCCGCAGTTCTGTGGCTCACATGGTTGTTCCTCTGTTGAGTGCTGAGGAAGGATGTTAATATTTCTCTCCTCCGGCATTGATCTGTTCAGCACCGTCGGCTCACACTCATACAGGCGTGACTGTTTCTACATCCATGTACATGTGCTGAAACCATCGACAACAGCATTCAGACAGCTGCCCAATGAGTGTATTTGATTGTCACGCCAATAAGACAATCTGTAGTTACACACACATTATTGAAGGAATACATGATAGCCCAGATAACAGATGAACGTTTCTTAAGAAATGACAGAACATTCATCAACATGTATTGTGGAAACCCAACAGAGTCTAAATAATCTAGGATGAACTTAAACACATATTTACAGTGTTTATACAGCGATATTCAGTCAGTCAGGGCTGGACAAATATGTCGGAAACACTATACAGTAAAGTTGTGTTTGTTAACAGAACATATAGTTAATACATTAGCTAACACAAACTAAAATGAACAATATTTCTCAGTATTCTATACTCTCATTCTATATTTCTCATTATTATTATTAATGATAGTTAATATAAAAATATAGTTGTTCATTGTTTATTCATGTTAATAATGTTAATAATAACTGATGCATTAACTAATCAGCAGACACAATTTCTGGTATTGATAACTTGTGTGTAGTAAACCGTGTAAACTTGTGTACCAGGAAACGAATAACCTCTGTATTAATAATTGTTAAGGAAAGTTAGCATTTTACATTACAGAATGTTGTAGAAGTATTGTTTATTTTTAGTTAATGTTAAAGTAGTTAACTAATGTTAACCAACAGAACCTTATAAAATTATTGTATTTGCTTATAAAATACAACAGGGTTGATGAATTCCAGATTCTGATTGTGTGTCCAACAATATTGATAAATCTTTTCATTTATTGTTTGTATTTTATTAAATGTAGTATTTGTTTTAATTTATTGTTCAATTTGTTTATAATCTCACATTTATTATTTGTTTAATGTGTGATTATCGCTACAGAATACTTTCAAACGTCACTGTTAAACATTTCATTTTGTATTTTATCTTATTTATTATCAATTCACTTTGTAATAATTACTCATTTTAACCAGTACTGTAAAGCAGCTGTTCCATTGAGAGGGCACCAAAGGTTAACAGGTTTAAACAGTGTAACACAGTTAGCAGGTTTTAACCAGTATCTCAAAGGTGATTGAGAGCATGGAGCTGTATTAGCAGAGAGTGTCAGTGCAGGGATCATATCGGGGTGAGCAGGGGATTAAGGTTTGATTGTCGGGTAAACACCATGATACCCAGCTGACCCCGGGTCAGCACCTGATGTTTAGCAAGTAGTGTATTCTTCATGTGAGTTAATCCCCATAAGGGTCGAGGCCGGGCAGTTAACACATCTGAGAGCTCACACTCTCTTAATCCCATCAGGAAATGTGTTAAGCAGCACAGATTCTTCCCTAATCCCATAATTAAGCAAAAACAGGCCACCCAAACCCCACGCTCCCTGCCGCCCGCCCCTAAAGACCCTCTGCACTGACTGGGGAGTGTTTGTCCTGCCTGGATTCATGGGATAAATACTCAGTGAGTGCTTTATTTAAAGAACAGCGGGGGTTCGATGGTGAGACCTTGAGCGGGACACAGGAGAGAGGCTGGAAGCTTTTGAGGGGCTCTGGATCAGAGGGTCTAATCCTCGCGCTTGCAGAGGTCTGGAAAAGTTCACCAGGCTTAAGAATACGCAGAGAGTCTTAACACAAACTGGACTTAGCCTCTGGTCTCCTTCAGCGTTTGATATGCCTGTCCCACAACTCTGTGTGACCCAAAGATAGAAGGTGGTTCTGGATCAGACAAACTGGTTTGCTCATAAACATGTTGCTCTTAAACCAGGAACCACTAATGTTGCGCTATAACGTATGAATGCTGCAAGCCACCCTGAGACTTCCTGTTCAAACCCGTTACTCCAGTCCCTTTTTTGTCCACGTCACTCTGAACTGAAATTATTTTGTTAGCAAATATGATGTGTGAAATGAGTGCTGTGAATTTTATTGATTACAGTAACTCAGCTAAGAATTTTAGGTTGCAAGAACAAAAAATAGTGTTCCTGTAGAGCATTGTGTTAGCAGCGCAAAGGTTGTGGGTTTGATTCCCAGGGGAGCACAAGTAACTTAACAAGTTGACCTACATAATGAAATAAACGTTGCTTTAGCATTGTGCAAATGTTCACACCTAATATGAAGGGCTTAATAGAGAATCGCTGTTTTATTTTAATGTTGCGTCTGCGAAAATTCACACGCTGTTAATAAGTCTTAAATGTGTGTGAATGAGCGTGTCTGAGGTGAGCTGTTACAGCTGTACGTGTACATTGTGTGTACGTTTGTATGTGTACGTGAGATTTTACTCTGTAGAGGTGATACAGAGTATCGCCTGCTTTGTAGCAGTGTTGTGTTGCTTTGATGTATATTTTCATGGTACCTCAAATAATATATTGGTTTTAGCAGTACATTCCCCAACAAAAAAATGTGTTGACGTTCTTAACTTGTGACAAAAAAGTTAAATCTAATCTAATTTAGCACTAATGGCTTTTCTGTAGCTCAGTGGTTAGAGCATGGTGTTAACAACGCCAAGGTCATGGGTTCGATCCCAGGGATTGCACGTACTCAGAAACGATGTATAGTATAATGCAATGTAAGTCACTTTGTATTAAGGCGTCTGCCAAATGCATAAATGTTACGTGGAATCTGTAGAATCTGGTTTGCCTCTCTTTAATCCTGACATCATCTCATGCCTCTGCTGAGGGCTCATTTCTGTTTGCGTTGTGTCTTGAACAGGGAATCCTGTTGAAGCGGAGTGGGAAGTCTCTCAATAAGGAGTGGAAGAAGAAGTATGTGACATTGTGTAACAACGGCCTGCTGACGTACCACCCCAGTTTACATGTGAGTGTCCTCTCTGCGATCTGATTGGACGTTTGATTCAGTTTCTGCGATCTGATTGGACGTTTGATTCTGTTTACCGAATCGGTTCTCTCATACGATTCAAATCAACGATGTGTTTAAAAACTATTTGCCGATTTGTAGGTTTTTTTGTTTTAAATGTATGTATTTCAGGTTGTTTATGGTTTCAACGTGTCACCCAGCATACAATTTAACTGCCAAACAAGTTTTTCCTGCAGTCGTTTGATTTGTAAATATTTGTTTTTTAGTAACGGTCTAACAAAAAGAATTTAAAAGAACCCGATAGTTTGTAAATCTGATCTTTCGTTTGAATTAAATACACCATTGCTTGGTAAAGATGCCTTTTCTTGCATGTGGTGATGTATTTCCTGTTGAAACAGGAAGTTGGGATGGAACTTTTAAAGCATACTAACACAAAAATGGCTTTGGAGTATCTTAAAGCTTGTCTTTTTCATTTGATAATATTTAAAAGAGATTTATTTATGTGACACGTATAAAGAAATGAGTAAGTTACAGGAAGTAACTTCAAAAAGTGTTTTCGGTATCATAGCTTAGTGCTGGACAGGTCAGCTCCTCTCCAGTTGCCACGGCAGCAAGCGCTTCTTGCGGCTGTCGCCGCGGGAACGCCTCAGACCGATCTGCGTTGGGTATTTATCACTGTCAGGACCCCCGCGCGGTCCTAATACCGCTTTAACTCCCCTCGCGCCCCTTCTGTGGCTTTCTCGCATCTTTCTGCTCTCCATTTCCATGCATGCATCTCTCTGACGGCTGGCGTCGCATTTATAGCGTGTTTACTATAGGTTGCTAATTAATAAGGGCTTCCTAATTAAGATCCACTCGGCAAGCAGCGAACCTTGACCACGCAAGACACATTACACAGGAAACGTTAAGTGGTCTCCACGGACTATGACCAAAATTAATATCTTGACCAAACTCGTGTCTCTCAAAGCTAGCGTGTGTTGATTAGCTCTGTAATGGGCATCTTGTGCCAGTGATGTGTGTAATAGGTACACAGTTCCACGGGTGTCATAAACATCGCTGTTACAGTCGTTTGGGTTTGGACACCTGTGGACCACTCGTTTAGCTCAACGAGAAAGACAAAGAGAGACGCTAAGCGCGCGAGGGAGAGAACGACGGTTTAATTTTGCGCCGCAGCCAGCCGAGCTATCCCACAATCCCCTTCTGTTAATTCTGTCTGCAACATCAATTAAATTGTTTGTAGAAACTAATTGAATATGGCTTAATCACACATCTTAATAGCTTTCTGCGCCTCAAACTGGCTGTTAATTCCGGCAATAAAATGGAATGAGAACGCTCACTGGGTAATTAGTACAGAGGCTTTTGAAGAAATTAGTGCTTTATGGGGCGCAATAAAAGTGAAGAGGAGTTTGGCGCGAGACTTCCGAGGCCAAAATCTCTGCTCGCCTTTTTTTGTGCTGAGCTGGGTAATTTGCACCTTGGCTTAAGCCATTTGCGCGACGCAAACTCCCAAGAAAATGGAATCGCCCAAATTAAATGGGAATGAGTGTGCTTGTAGTCATTAATGCTAATTTAGCTAATCTGCAGCAAACATGGAAACAGGTGAAATAGATCGCGTGGGCTCTGCAGTTGTTTGATTGTTGAAAGCTGGTGTTATTCATCGGTGTTGTTTGTAAAACTGCAGAACTTTTGAAAAGTTCTCTCTCGTTTTTGTTCAGTTCAAATTACGTTTTCAAATTAAACGTTTAAAGGTAGGCTAAGCAATTTCAGAGAGGCTAGCAATAGCAAGCTAGCTTTGAAAGCATAAGATCCCGCCCTCCCTTCAGTCACGTCTCCTGCAATAGTGAAAATACACAGAGATATGCAAATACATCATTTGACAGACAAGTAGAACCGAGTTCGGACCGAATGTAATAACAGTATAAACATTTTAGGGCCCTGTGCCTTCCACAGAAGATGTATTTATATAAATAGATTTAGACCACTTTACTTAGTGATTCCTGTCAAGGATGTGAAGAGACTTTCAACCAGCATAAAAAAAAACAGTTTTAGGAAGGATTGCATACACTGCCTTTAAATATCTGCTCTGGTTGAAGTCTGTTCATTTCAAATGTGGGTTTGTGTTGTTCTGATTTTCCAGTATTGATTTTTGTCTGCACAATGTTGTTTGTTTTTCAGGACTACATGCAGAATGTTCATGGGAAAGAGATCGATTTGCTGAGGACAACCGTGAAGGTACCAGGGAAACGGCCGCCCAGAGCAGTGGCTACAGTGGCCCCCACGGCCAGCCCCAAAACCAACGGACTGACCAAGGACCGCAGCACTCTGCAGCTTGGTATCGGGGCAACAAGTGAGTATTCCCTAAAATTGATTTGAAGATACTGTATTTACAGACTTAAACCATGTTAAAGTTTACATGACATTCTAAAAGTACCCAGCTTGCTTTCTCAGAGTTGCAGTCTGTAATGTTCACCTGGCTGTCTCTGCTTGAAACATAAAATTGCAGGTTACTTTACGTACTTTTTATTACACGTTGAATCAAATGAAGCCAATCTGAAATCAGACCCGACAGCTCAAGTTATAAATCATTATTATAAACTTACCGCTGTGAATAAAGGATTGCGCGGAACACCGAACTGTTACGTACTTGTTTAAAAAATTACATTACAAAATTACAAATTGCATTCATGGTCATAGTGCACGTTGTTCCGAAGAAAAAAGGTTTTAAAACGTAACTACAAATTCAGACATTTTACAACGTTACCTACATTTGGCATTCAAACAACATTTGATATATTTATGCAAAATTATCTCTTAGTATTGTAGCAATTTACTTGCTCGGTGCAACAAGATTTTATTTGACAAAGTCACAAATTACGTCGTTTCTAATTCAAATTCCCTTCAAGTTGAAATTCCCTTTCACAATAAAAACATCTCATAGCCGTAGGCAAAGACTTAATAGCTGTTTAAAAATCAGGAGCTATGTTATTAAGCCATCGCTGGGGTCCATGTGCGATGTAGACGGAGTTTAGTTTAAGCTTCGTGTTGCTTTTGTTTCACCCAGCATGAACACAAAGATTTAGCACTTCAGAGAGAGTTTGAAAGCGAGAACGGAGGTTTGTGAAGGTGTAATTAGATTTAGGAAGATCAGATCAAGTGTAATTAATAAAAAACAGAAGCAACCTCCTCCAGGGCCTGTGCAGGCTGGCCTGAGTGGGAACATAATGGGCCTGGACCTCGAAATCACTTAGTGTGGGCTAATTGCTTTTGCACCATTACAGTCAGGTCCGCAGGGGCTTCTGGGAATTGCAGTTTCCTGGCCTGTGTCCAAAGCCTTGTGTTGGATAGAGAGAGTTTATTAGTCACAGAGACATAAGGAAGTTGTCAGGGTTGCCGGGCTAAATGAACTGGCTTGTTTGGAGAAGCACAAAAGCTGCAGTACTGTAGGTTGAGTTAGGCTGGTAACTAATTAA
>JAZGTI010004689.1:0-25137 GCA_036877585.1 Botia kubotai
AATTTATATTGAACAGCCAGAGGGTTACGAGGTAAAATCTCAAAACAATGAAAAATTGGTGTATAAACTGGAAAAATCACTGTATGGACTGAGTCATATTATGATGACATTGTTAAATGTCTCTATTGTTACTACTGTAAAATTATAAATAATTAAATTATAATCAATTTTATCTGATCTCAAGAAGTGTAAGAAGCTTTCTGAAAGTTTTCATTGTAATATCTTGTTGGAGCAATCATTAGTATTACTGGTGTAACGTTACCTATGGTTACTGTAGTAAAACTTTGTAAGTGTTCTGTATTTCATACTATGCCATCTATTTTTTTAAATATTTGTATTTTTTAAGATCATTATTTTTATCTATGTTTGTACAATATAATGGGGTCACATCGGGGCTACAAAATGTACACCCCAGTTAAAGTTTCAAATATTGCCTAAACCAGTTTTTTTATTATTCCTCCTTTTCAACCCAATAAGTGAGTTCTGGTTTTGTGTGGTGTCCCCAGGGATAGACTGTCCATCGTGCTAGTCACCATCTTGCCGCTAATCCTGTTTTAGAAGGTTTTCTACTAACATGGATAAGCTATCGCAGGCTAGTAAGCTAAGCTTACTACAGAATGCCATTGAGAAAAGGCGCAGTCTGAAGCTATGGCCGCCGCAAATGTCTATATTATTTAGCAGGCTAAATACTAAGGAATTTGCAGTGGTTAAATCTGGGGACCGCCATGGCTAAGTTTCCAGATAAGAGAGTCTTATTTGGATCAAAATTGATATGTTATTGGTGTGGAACTTTGATCTGGTTTTACTGCTGACAAAACCATCAACTAACCTACTGTATATGTAGCCAGCTGTTTGTTTTTCTGGTTATACCACAAATCCCTTCAAACGGACAAGAATAACTTTGTTGTCATTCATGTTATCGTATGTAGAATAAAATAGTAATGGTTGTTTACATATGGGAAAAGAATGTATATGTGAGTGTTTCCTCAACTACAGGCATTTAGGGCTTGATTTTAATTAAAAATAACAGGCTTATTATGTTTCCCTTTTTGTTAAGTGAAGGTTATGTATATTTTGTGATTATTCTGTTTGTTTCATTGTTTTATTTGTTTTTCACTACCTGTCATAAAAAATATGTTTTATATGATAAACTAAACAAGGAGTGGAATGAACATAAACTATTTTATTATTTATTGCAAGAAAGATTTTATATTTGTGTATTATTTTCAATAAACATAATTTTGTCAGAGGCTTGCTATAAATTTAAACCCTAGCAAGACAAAGAAGTCTCCTGAGATTCATATATGTCCACTGTGCTAGTTGACATACTAAACAAACAAGTAAGAGTGTGAAAATTGTGTATAATTTATAAAAGTCCTTAAGTCCTTATATTTAAAGAAACCCCCATATTTGGCCAGAGAATGTCTCTTATTTACTGTTTATCTTGCAGAAGCAATGAGAGATTCTGACATAGTAAAGGTTAAAGAAGGTGGACATATTCTGTAGATTTATTAAGTATGTGGTATCCTCCTTTACTGCTCAGCTCTTGCTGGATTGTGTGTGTGTGTACTTGACACAGTCATCCTGCTATAAACTCTGATGGTGTGAACAAATTTAATCAGATTTCACACATGCAGGGGAAGCTTTTATCACATTGTGGGTTTTTTAAGCACCCAGTTTCCTTACATAGATATTTGTAGACATTTACTTAGTAGTGTGAGAACTTTGTTGCCAGTTAAAGAGTCTTTAACTGTGCTTTTATCTTAAAGTGGCAAACTTTAGAATCCTGTGTGATATCTGAGAGATTTAAGATGTAATACAATGACTACATCCCAAGACCAGAAAAGTATTATTTGCCAGCGGTTTAGAAGTTTATACTACTTAAACACAATGTTTTAAGGTGCATAGATCTGTCTGTATTGTCAGGCATTTTAACATTTTTATTCACATAATTCATATGTTCCCAAAGGTTCAAATTTCTCCAAATAAAAGTAATTTCAACATTTTCCTCAGTATGTCACCATTCTAACTGTATAACTTAGATAACTGTCACATTAATTTGAAAACTATCCCAGGAAAACATGGACAATTATAGCAAGAGTAACTGGGCTTAAATTACTAACAAAATATTGGATCCACTCACATAATGCTAATGCTTTTAAATAATGACCACACATGTATGAGTGCAGAAACACTCAATCACGAGGTGTCTGTGGATGGTCTAATCTCCTCACTGCACTTTGGCTGACACCAAACTCACTCTTCTAAGATATCTTGGAATGTTTTATCAGAATGTCTGCTGTGGTTGCTAGTGTCTCTTGTGCTAGGATGATACTCTAAGCCTCACAGCCTGTCCTCTCAGGGGCCCTGCACATCACTGAGGTGTTGATGAAATAGCTAATTTACCTTAAATGTGGCTTTTTTTCTAGTCAGATTTTATTTATTTGTTCAGACTTGTTCAGAACCGGTTTAATTTTTAAAATATTTTTTTAAATACTGGAATGGAATGATTTTTATGCCATTGGATTCAATTGAAGCAACAGTTCTTGAACATCCACATTCTTCTTCCAAAACAGTCAACACCGTACTAGTAACAACCATTTGTTCTGCAACTGAAATTGTAGCCCCATGCAGAGGCAAACTCACACACAGAATCGGTCAGGGTGATTTTTCACCATTGTTATGTGTACTTTAATTATTGTATGTTTGTGTGTTATTGTGGTGGGGTGTGCTATGACTTTTATAAGCAATCGAGTGTACAATGTTTTTAGGGTGTACTAAAAAGTGGGCGAAAAAATTCTATAGACTTAACATTATTGGGCTAAATTTTGTGACGTTATGCTCTGCATCAGAATGTTGTAGAGACTTGGGGGTGGGCTCATATCACTCAGCTTAGTAAGCAGCAACACATGGTGAAAATAAATTCATAGCCATGCCCTAGCAACCAGTTACAGTACCCTAGCAACCACCCCATTCCTTTCCACTGAAAAAGTGGGTGGCCTCTTTTGACTTAGACTGGCAAGTAGTCATTATATATTACCATGGAAACTGTCCAGCCATGCCCTAGTAACCATTTGGAGCAGCCTAGCAACCAACATGAATTAGCTATATCTCAGCACCAGAACATCATAGAGACATGGGAGTTGGCTCTTTTTATTCACACACATATCGTCTATTGGTTTTACCCTGTTAACTGTCTAGCTACACCCTAGAACCATTTACTGTACTGTATCTTAGCATTAAACACTGTAGAGACATGTGGGTGGGCTTATTTGACTCGGGCTGTCAGTGGATTTTTGGTATTACCCTTGCAACATCCTGACTACACCCTAGCAACCTCCTAACATCATGAATAAGCCATATTTTAGTATGCTATATTATCATGCTATTTCATGCTAAGTCATGCTAGCATCATGCTAAGTCATGCTAGCTTAATGCTAAGTCGTGCCAGTATCATGCTAACATCATGTTAAGTCATGCTAGCATCATGTAAGCATCATGCTAAATCATGCTAGCATTGTTTAAATATTCCTAAGTTTTGCACGGCAAGCACCACTCACATTTTCTTTAGAAAAGTCTCCTCTTTTTATGTTGTTGCAACCGTTGTTATGAGAGTTGAGGAGAAGATACAAAAATCTGCATTTGGGAAGAAACAAGATGGACATGAAAGATGATCTAAATCGCAGTGAGGAATGCTCTTGTCGTGGGGCTAATGGAATCGTTTGTGTGTATAGCCATGAGAAGCAAATTACTGCATTATCACAGCCCAGCAGATGTGGCAGGCAGCCATACTGCTCTGAGAGAGAGGGAGAGAGCAATGAGGTTGCCTGTGCCGTCGTCAGCCAGTGGCGAGTCCTTTGGGGAGATTCACCTGCATAATCTGTGTCAACAGGTTCCAAATGGCCTAAAGAACAGAGGAGGATGAAAAAAAGAACTGAGAAAGCACAAAATAACCTTCTTCTTGGTTTTAACTCACAGCTTCAAATAACAGAAGTCTAGGTTGACCTCCTCATTTATTCAGCACAGGATCATTTGTTGACCTCTGAGGATCAGCGGATCAGATCAATCAAATTAAGGCGGCAGGAGATGTGCCTCACCCTGTGGAAGAGGCTAGAGCGGGCAGCTTTGGTTAGGAACATTTGATGTTGGAGAAGGTCTTGTTTGTTTTGATGGAGGTTAGGATAAGATCAAATGGCAATTTGATTTTCTCTGTCTTGCAATCTACACTACATATTTTAATATTTCACTCTTTGGTACACAAAATATATTTATTTTTTTCTAAAACAATTATGTGAATGTAGCATGAATGTTGAAATTTCTTTCATGAAATAACATTGAGAAAGTAAATTTTCATCACACCTTTGGACTTTAAGGTATTAAAAAATATTTTCAGAATCTGCATACAGACTGAATTAATTTTGATTCAAAAGTCTGTGCATGTAAACAAAGTAAATTGTATTTGTTTGCTATCAGATGTTTCAGGTGTAATATTAAGGTGTGTAGTAACAGTGTTGCCCTTTGTTTTCTTTTAGCTTTTGAGGTTGATCTTATTTCTTCCTGACTTAGAGTGCCTGGATCTAGCATTCCTAAGTCCTGTGAGCTTTCCAGTATAGCATTCCTAAGTCCTGTGAGCTTTCCAGTATCTGTACTCAATCGATTTGGTGGTAGATGTTTCCACTAACACTTCCTGAGGGCAGAAGTCTAAATGTGTGTGTTAGCATGCATACGTGTTGTTATGCCTTAAGGATGACAAAGCAAAACTCTCACTTGGTTGAAGACCAAGAAGATTTTCATTCTTTCTAACACAACAGACATACTTGCAGAGCAAAATCAAACCATATTTCTTGTTTGATTAAAAACTGGCAGGATTAAAGCAGCGAAAGGCACAACCAACAAACTTGGGGCAACAAAGCAATGGGGGAAGTAAACAAACTGACCTATTCATCTGCTCCAGCCTGTCTTTACTAAAGTCATCTATTTATAATAAGTCTGGCTGATAAATGTTTTAATAAATGCGCTGCATAATTCATTGTTGTCAGCCATTTTTAATATGACTTATATGACTGTTGTAAAGAAGATCAAAGTGATGATTAAAGCAATGTATACATCCCTGTCCAGTGCTCCTACTCAGACGCCAACTTCTGGGAGATCATAGAGGAAGTCTGGACTAAGACCTTCAATTATTCACTAGACTAATTAATTAACTGATTGATTATTTGATTATTCCAAACATTGTTTATGCTGGGATCTCACTTTTCCAAGGGCACAACTGGAAATCACTTCCTGTTCAGCTGCATAAAAGAAACAGTTCACACTAAAAACAAATATAACATCATCATGTAATTTTCTTGCTGTTTTGATTACACAGAAAAACACAAGGGAGATTCTGTTTTTCATATGACAAAAGTGGGCTGTGATTTATAACACCAAACCTCAAAATTATAAAAAGGACCATAAAAGTTCAACAAGTATGGTACAGTAAAAATGTAACTTGATGCTATTCAGGGCTTTTAAAGCCATACCATAGGCATGAAAACATGATTTCCCTTAGATTCATAAGGCAAGTACATTTTAAATTCAACTTTAAACAATGAAACAATGTATCTTTGAGAATTAAGCATTGTAGAGAAGTATTGAAAAAGGAAATTACTTTTTAATTCTCAATGTTTAAATCTGCTCATTCTTATTGTCACACTTCCACAGGTCACTTACTGTAAAATTAAAACATAATTCCATAATTCCAAAAAGCTAATTTATTTAAAATTATTGTGTAATACACTAAAAATTGAACTGGAAATTGTGTCTTCTCACATGCAAATCGAAGCATTCACAAAAAGACCAACCAGACAAAAAATAGTGCATGAATAATCACAACGTCACATTAAAAAAGTGACTGCACAGGAATCCGTGAATTTTTCAAAGTGGAAATGTTTGTACAAATCTGTTTGCATTTTTTTCTTTTACAAAGCGAATGCATTAATCACCAATCTTAATTTACAAATAATGTTATGTTTGGAAAACAGAAGCTTGGATACTCTCATTTTGTGAAGTAACACAGGGTGAAACAGAGGAGGCCATCGCTCCGCCTCCTCCCTGCCGCCAGAGAGAGCCTTTACCAGAATATTAGTTTTTTCTGGACTACATTTTCCATGTTCCCCGTACCTAGGGCTGATTACTTCCTGTTTGCCACCTGTTTCAAATCAGCCCGGCTATTTAAGCCCAGGTCTGCACTACACTCATTGTGATGTCTTGTTTTGCCATGTCAAACTTTTTAGAGTGGTTTCCTGGATTGATTACCTGTTGCCATTTGGCTTGTTTATTGTGTTTGATTCTTTGCTGCCTGCCCTGTTTCTGCCTTGTTTTTCCTTTGTACTCCGTTGTTGATTGTTTGCTGCCTGCCCTGACTACTGCTTGTTTTTACCCATTCTGATTTTGTCTCACTTTTATTGCTCTGTTTGCCGATGTTTGACCTTTGCCTGTTTTTGGATTACTCCGTTGAATAAAATGCAGCACATGGATCTCACTGTCCCAGTGTCCTCGTTACACAGGGTTAGAGGTGACTTTATTTTTGTGTTAAATATTTAACCACACACTGGAACAGCGATGGTCATCTAAATCATGAAATAAAATTCTGTGTCTGGACAGAATTATGTAGATGAGAAGACAAAAACTCAGACAGGAACTGTGATTGTTTTGTAGAAGAGTCCATTAAAGTAACCAAAATAAAAGCTGCTCTCATTCCACCAGACATTAATCTGACAAAGACCTTTAATTATCTTGTCTTACAATGCGACAGTACCATGTAAGGTTTATTTCTGCAGGAATTTCAGAGTCCCACCAGGCAGCAGCCGAAATAACATTGAGTTTCATAGTTATGCTGATGTCATTGCCCAAATACTTGATGAAACGCTCTGGCTGAGATCATGCAAGTTCTTTTACACCAGAGTTTGATGTTTAACACCCTGCGTTGTGTGAAGCCTGGTGTCTTCCATCATTGACAATGGTTGATTACTGAGCGTCACCTTCCTGGAATTAAGATAAACATTTTCCACAGTGGTTCTATCTTAGTCATAAATAAATTTGCTTGGGTTGTTTCCTTTTGCAAAGGAATAAAAAACATTTAGGTCCTGCAATATTTTGACTTACACAGTAGGACACTATTAGTTGCAAGGAAGGAAGGCTAATTTATTTTTTTTTGTCATGTAAAATACAGCTTAATTTGCCTTTGCTGGCACACATTTAAGTTGAGAATCTTGAGAGAGAAACAATGTATGTCTTTGTATGAGCATGCACCAATTATAAGAAACTCCTCGTACAGGTGGTTCAAGGTGTCTTCTTGCCTGAGGCTCACATCAAAGACCTTTTTTGATGCTATTTCATGTCTTTGCTTGCCGATATCATTTCAGCTTGTGTGAGTTTACATTCATTACAAGTATTATATTGCATTTAGGATCTAAAATAATAGTTCACCCCCAAAATGTAATTTCTATTATAATCAACCACTATGTTTAAAACCTATATGACTTTCCTTCTTTGTCTAAACATTCAAGAGGAAAGTATGTGCAGCAGTGGTCTGAATTTCCACAACAGATCATTTAGAAAATTGTTGAAGTATTTCAAATGAAAGATGAAATTGAAATTTCCATGAACATTAGTTAATAAACATGCATAGACAAGGTAACTACATAACATAAAAGTATCCTAATAAACAATATTTATGCAGTATGTAACAGAATTATTGCTGTACAGTACATGTAATGTTTTAAATGTAATATAGATTTTCAGCTTTCCTAAAATCTTAATTAATTCAAACTTTTATTTTATATAAATAATTGTATTTTAATTAATTTTAAAGTTATGTTTTATAAAAATTAATTATAAACTTTTACTTACAATTTTTAAAACTAAATTTAATACAGCAGCATGTGGTCAAGTAAACTAGACTTAACTTTATTATTAGGTTTATACTAAGAAATGTTTAATGATCACACACAAATAATATTCTATGGAAGGAATGATTCTTAATGAAATGGTTAATGTGTAATTTGTATGTAGGAGGAAAGTATGATGTGTAAGGTCTTAATATAATGCAGTTTATAACTGTGTATAACTATTATTTAATTAAATGTTTAAACAAAGACACTTTATGTTGACTTTCATTAAAAACATTACCATAGTTTATAAGGGTGTCCCCCCTCTCCACATCCTCTCCAACCTGCTTTGCTTTTCCTCCCTCCTTTACTGTCTCTTTCATCAACTTCTCCCCAGGGTAAAATGGAAGCTTTGGTTTTGGACCCCATTCATGGTAGTTTAAATTTTTAAACAAAATTGCATAATTAAACATCTGGGAGAAAAACAAATGCATAATCAACTAGGGGCCCTGCCCTACAGTGCCCCACAACATTGAAGCAGAATCAAGCCTAATTGATGGTGTGTGAATGGTTCTGGTCCAGAGGGCCTTTTCTCACAAACACTCTGCCCACTCTTAGGCTCTCCTGCTGGGGTCGCATGACCCAGAGGAAGCCCTTATAGTACCTTACCTGACCCCAGAGCACCAGGAGGAGCAGCCTTTGCCCTCTCTCTCAAACCCCACCAATGAATGTCAGGAGGTGCTCGGGGTGAAATCAATAGCTATAAACAACAAGGTAATAAATTACTGGTTGTGGGGGGCTTCAGACAAATTGGATGCCAGCAGGAAATCTGTGAAAACGGACTTCATGTTTTAACTCGTTTCCCATTAGGCACTCTAGGGCAGTAAATTGTCCTGAGTGAACTCATTTACGCATGCAAAAGCCATTGGAGTGAAGCTCTGCAGCAACTGTGAAGTTGTTGCCACTGTGGTTGAAATAAAGAATTTCAAGAACAGTGCTAAAGAGGAAAATTTAGGCCTGCTCTACTCTTTTTAGTTTCCACCCCCCTCCCAAACCTGACCCTAGCTCAGCCATGTGGAGAGAGTCAGTGATAGAGTTTGGTCAGATGCACTGGGGAAGTAATTAACTAGAATTAAGTCATTAAAATGTCCCAGCTGTGTCTATGAATATGTGTGTGCCCTGTGCTAAAGGAACGCACGTCGGCAATCCAGCCACACAGGACACAGGAAGTGACACAGGATTCATACACATCACTGAAAGCCCAAAAGCTGAAAACAAATCACTGTTCCTCTTCATAGTCCAATTCAAGAGCCAATCCAGTTATATGCAACTATTGCTAGCACACTTTGAAAGTCTAATTGTTTCATGCTCTCTTGGATATAAAACTAAGCATCAACACATGTTTTCCCTCAATCTGCAATAATTGTTGATAACAGGGCACTGAATCCTGCAGTGCTGTTAATTGATGGAAATCTATACTATATTGGAATTATGAATTATGTAACAATTTAGGCTGCCCAGCTATATTGCCTCTAATAACAATCAAATAATATAAAATATTAATAACACAAATTATGAAGTTTCTCTTACTGATGTGGTTTCATTAAGTACTTTGTTTGAAAAGCTGTCAACCATGAATCTACCATGCTCATGCAAGTCAATTACTGCATTAGAATGGAAATTGTCTATGGAATTTGAGATGTGGGCTTGATGAATTGTCTGAAAATGATTGCTTGACTCTCAGCGGGTTCATGTCTATGAACACCTTGCCTTTTTTCTCACTACAGAGGAATGCAGTGTGCCTGTCTCTCTCCAGGCACTTCATAATCTCCTCCCAAGAAGGACAAGAGTAATCGCTAATAATACCTATTAGATAATCAGCTGATTCCCATGAACCATTTTTATCCTTCTTTGAGAGCTACAAAATAAATAAATCCTGTGAAAACTGTTGGACTGGGTTAATTACCATCAACAGTTTTGTTTACCTAATAACAATTATTTGCCATAAGTTGAGTTTAGGCTTCAACAAATGTACAGCTAACAGCAATTAAAGCTTTACTTTATATCTCTATCTGTCTTGGTGAACAATGAGGTATCGACAAAACGGAGCACAAATAAGAAAAAATCCCTCATATGGATAGATATAACACTGATTGCAGGGAATAGCAACTTGGGAGATATTTAGTAAGGATTTCCTATCTCAGGGTGGACAGGGAGAAACAGAGAGAAGTTAGGGTAATAATATTTCATGTCTCCAAATTCAAAATGATAAAATACATAGAGGTTTTTCTGGGGGAGATGTCTGAGGCAGCCAGTTTAAAAAAAAACACGTATTATAGTCTCACTTACACAAGCCTCCCTCAGAGTACAGCCTTGGGGCAAGTAAATATTAATCAGTCTGATAATTGCAGCATTTGTAGAGCCACGTCACTCAGGTGTTTAACGATAACAGCATACCGTTTCCTATACAGCCATGTTTTTGTAAATGAGGTAGCAGTAGCCTAGTTCATGCATGCAAAGTTTAATCTAACAAAATTTTAAAGATTTATACATTCAGCGTGAATTGTGATTCATCATCAGGAAAAATGGGCAGATTCATCATGGAAGACAGTAGGGGATCAGGTCGACAAACAACCAGGAAGCTTTTGTGGCATGAAATCATTAATGATCTAGCCTACTTCATTTCATGAAAATGGCTGGAGAATGGGCAAACTTTGATGCATATACTTCATGTCCTGTCTTACAGCACTAGTGGTTGTTGAACTGTGACTTGAGCTTCTTAAAGCATCTATCTGCTCTGAACCTCAATCACTTGCCCATTTTAAGATATCGCACCATTTTCGTCGCCTCTCTCCCATCCACCAGATGAACGATGACAAGAACTATCTCTCCCTTTAACCTTTGCCGCCTTGCTCTGAAATTCTTATCGCTAGCCTCTTGAAGCATTTGAAACAGATAATAGTCATTCTCCATCGAGACGTATCCTCCAGTGATTTAGCTCATATAAAGGCCTCGTGGGAATGAGGACCAGCCATGTTATCCATATAAGTCACAAGGGAAAACAATCACATCCTCATTGCTGTATATAATGTAGACTGAATATCTTTTCATATTAGTGCTAAGGGCATTAAGGCAGGAGCCTGGTGCTGTTTAACAGAAAAAAAAGACTGACTCAACTCATATCTGATGTTGTTAGTGAATCTGTGACCTGTGTTGTTTGTTACTAGTGAAATAAACTGCAAGGTAATTTCATACATATAAAACATTGTATATAGTTGTAAGGCAGCTGGTCTAGTGATCAATGTTGGGTTTAGCTAAAGGAACATATCATTAAACAACAAAACACCATTTAATGTTTTTTTCCAGGCCGTTGTTCCTTGCTTCCCCCCATTTGGCACTGATATGCTGATTTTCACATCTGCCTTCCCCCTTCCCTCTCATTCTCCCCCTCCCTCTAAGCTCAGATCAATGGAGCTCACTGAACATACATGTGCAACATACAGTATGACGTCATTGAGTTTTCATCTTCATGTTTGGTATCATTTTAAAGGTTATGGTGTGACTGGTAAAAAAAATCCAATTTCTATTATTGTGGGATGTAGTGTTTTAAGGGCTTAAAACTTATAAAATAATCTACACTCCTGTCATGGGTGTGTCCTTTCCAGGAGACCTGAACCTTGTAGTGTTAACTATCCCAGCGGGGTGCCCCTTCAGGTCACAAGAACTTAGCAGACCAAATTGTCTGTAGATTTTATAACTTTTTGTCTTATCTATGTATATAAGGAGGCTAGGCAAAAGACTCGGGGAAGCTTTCTGTAGCCAGAACTTCCCACACAATTGCGGTGTGTCTGTATTGCCAGATATGATTTAGACCTTGTATCTTAACTCTTGTATTCAGTTGCTCATTTCTTCTTTCTTGTATTTGAATTCATATTGTGTCTTGTATTTCTTTTAATTGATGTTTAACCTGCCTGGCAAAATAAATTGTTTTCTTGATATATTTGAAGTTCTTAAGACATTGTTATTACCAGTAGATTAGAAGGAGCCCAATGTTACCGCAAACTAGGTGTCAGAATAAGATCATACTGGGGACTTAATACTGGGGTATTTAAAAGGAGCATGGAGCACATCAACCAAGATACTCAGATTTCTGTCTATCACCTGACATAGCAAGTTGCATGATCGTGACTAAGATAACTTATTAGATCTGAGCAAGCATGGAGCAGCCAGGTTTAATAATATTAGTTTACCCGGCAGCCTCTGACTAGGATCAGACTGACTGTTTTATGATCGTGAGATCCGCGTATATCGGCCGGCACGAGACTCTGGGTCCCTAATTAAAAAATAACTAATAGTATGGGAATTTACAAATAATCAAACTCAAAATATGATCAACAGAAAATTTGGAATCACTATCTTAAATCTCATATAAAATTGGAGTCAGATTGGAACTAACCAAAGTCAATTAATCCAAATTATATTAAATTAAAGAACTTTTGCAGAAGTGCTATGGAAAGGCAGAACACGTGAGATACCTTCACCCACGCCACTGGATTCCGTCGTTGGGCCAATGGGTGCTTCCTGACATAGTGGTCAAAAAGGAACATTTTCAAATGTCAGTCATGTCATGGTTTTGACTCAAAAGTCCAATTATGCAAATGTGTGACTTTAGCAACTGATCCAATGTTGGTATCAAAACTCCCTTTAAAATAAAAGCAGGTACCTAACACTACCCTATAATTTCATAAAGACAAGGTACTGAAAATAGATTCCAACTATATATTTGCATTGTTTTCTCAAGAGGATTTATTTCATTAATGCACATCAGGGTAAGTTGTCACATTTTATAACTGTTTTGATTAATCGCTTTTTTTAAAGTTTTGATTAATTATTAATTTATTAATTACTAATAATATATATGTTACGAATCCGGGCTCCCGCGACTAGCGAGGAGCGCCGACTTTTATTATGACTTTGGTTTATGTCCCTTGTGTTTGATGTCACTTCCTGTTTTAGTTTAATTGTCATCACCTGTGTCTTCTTGATTTCTTTGTGTATTTAAGTTCCGGGTTTGTGTAAAGGGGTTGTGGGTTATTGTTTGGTGTAGGAGTTATCGGTCGAGGTTTTCATTCATCTTTGTATTTTCTATCGTCTTGCCTGGTCTTTGGATTTGCGCTCTCGTTTACTGGATTACGTTATTTGGATTACCCTTGGATACCTCTGCCCCGGTTTTTGGAATATATGTTCATTGTCGTGGTTTGTCTTTTTGCTGCTGTTTGCACATGTTGTTGCCCTTTTGTTTTACGGTTTGTGTTTGTGTTGTTTATTCTATTAACTTTTCCATTTAATACCGCTTATTATTTAGTTCTGTGTTCTCGTCTTTGTTTTACACAAACACAACCGTCCCAGCACTGTTACAATATATATATATATATATATATATAAATAGTCAAAATATAAGGAAAACCACTTTTTAGATTATAGATTAACCAAAGTAAAGCCAGATACAGCTTTAGGGCCAGGTAAATGACTACACGATTCTCATTGGTGTGCCAGAAAGTTAATTTGAGACTTTCTCTCATAGAATTGTGCTTTCATTAATATTTTTTTTCAATAAAACTTTATGATAGGCCTACTTATTTTAAAATGTGTGATGTCTTGATGACACCATGCCAATGATTCATCTGCAGATTTCTCCATGTGCTGTCTTTTTAAAAAAAACATGTAATATGTGGTGATAGAAAATAGTCTGTAATTTTGAGGCCTGCATTTTGGTGTCTGGAATAAACAGTAGTGACTCACTGGCCTTCTCACATCCAAGAAGTATATACATACACAAATAATCTCTTACCCACCTATTTAATTTCCTTTGGCCTTGTCTGTTTTGGCAAGCTAGAAATTTAATTGGTCAGCTGTGAGGTTTTTTGTCTTCTGGTTGGATTTCAGATGTAATGCACAATGCAGCCTGTGCCAGAAAGTAGTCAGATTAGGTTGACGTAGGTTGTTTTTCCAAGCTCTCCCTGCTTCACGCCATTGTTATTGTAGGAAAGTGATATTTCTCACTTCCAACATAGCCCCTAATATAGCTGTGATAACTCCAGTGTGCACACAGATGTATCAGATTAAACTGTATCTCCAAGTCCTCCCAACTGCAGTAACTGCCAGAAGGCCCCTAGGCAGCGACTAAATTGCTTTGGTTTCAGTACACAAGGAGGCTGGTCAGACAAGTTAGATCAGCACATTAGATGTGAATCCTTCCCAGATTTGAAAGCACCCTTTAGCACAATTATTGATTTAGAGGGATGATTAGATTTAATTGAAGAAGACTGTTCCTACCTGTAGCTCTGCTGGAGTCTTCAGCAGCAGCAGATCGACACCGCGTCTAAATGTAGGGTGACAGGACAGACTAAGCCAGTTATTTACTACAGAGAGGTTTTTACATGGCCAATAAACTTTAATAAAACCTCACAGCTGACACATTGCTTGCTCTATTAAATTAAAGTGGTGAATTGGTTACCGCTATAACAGAGAATTGAAAGTAATAGATGAAAATGTTTGAAATGCCCCAAAATCCTTTCTCTCTAAAATTCCTCAAGTATATATGTAAGAACAGTAATTATAACAAACGCAATTACTTATTATAAGTAATTAATAAGAACACCGATTATAATGGAGTAAATAAAATCAAGGGACTAAATCCACAATTAAGACAAGACACATAATGTACGCAATGTGTGAACGCAAAAACTTCAGGATACTCCAGCTCAGTCTTAAACATGTCAACACAAGGGGCGCTACAGTGGGCATTAGCATAAACCAGTTTAATAGCACAGGAATTTCTATTACCCTTTGAGTAGGCTACTGACTTTTGTTAAGTATGTATAATAAAACCACATGCTTGCAATGCATTGCCCAAAACTTTGTCTGAATTTTACATGCTCATTTTAGGTATGAGAATATGTAGCTTGCCTCAGTGTCAATTTAACCTCTCTATTATCATTATTTGACATTATGCTCAGTTTGGAGGCTACACGCAACCGCACATGTCAAATACAGACCATATAATCGCAAATAGACACTAATAGGTCTCCCATTTGCATTACATTTATATTTATGCATTTTTGGCACGATTTCTTAGTGCCCGACACATTATCAAATATAGTTGGAACCATCAGTTTTCCATCAATAATTAACTATAAATCATCACTCTTAACTATAAATCACACATAAACTCTCTTCATATCCAAAAGAGTTACAAATTGCAGCTTTAACGTGCCAGAGGAGAACTGGCCCTCCTGGTCGAGCCTGGTTTCTCCCAAGTTTTTTTCTCCGTTTATATATCATTGGAGTTTTGGTTCCTTGCCACTGTCTCCCTGTTGGCTTGCTTACTGGGAGACTGCTGGCGTCTAACTGTTTTTGTTTTGTAAATTGTAAACATCCAATATTTTACTGTATATATTTTATGTATGTATGTATGTATGCTGCTTTTGCATGTTGTGTAGTTCATGGTTCATGGTAAATCCCTTATAGATGTTGTTTACTTTATGCCATCCTTATGTAAGCCGGAATGCATATATTTTGCTCAACAATTTTGTGGCTTTATCAGTTCAGTCAGCTCTTTGTTCACAAACATACTATAGGCCTAGTATATGTAATTAGTCCCACACATATTATTTGCAATAATACCATTAACACTGACATTTGTTCTGTGTTTTATTATTATTATTTGTTTTTTATGTAAAGCTGCTTTGAAGCAATGTAACATTGTAAAAGCGCTATATAACTAAAATTGAATTGAAAATTGAATTTTGCAGATGCTTTTATCCAAAGCGACTTACAGTGCATTCAAGTTACACATTTTTATCAGTGCTTGTATTCCCTGGGAATCAAACCCACAACCTTTGCACTGCTAATGCAATGCTCTACCAGTGGAGCTACAGGAACTCCCAGGATGTGGATGAAAGCCTGTGCTGTGTGACGCCAAGCGCTATGGCATCACAATGCACTGAGTGGGGCCAAACATTCTGCTAATGAACCTCCACAATGCCAGGTAGTACTGCGCCCATTACCACCCAATACCCAACACAGCTGATCTGGATCCCCTTAGATTTGCTCTCTGCCAGACAGCCTAGCACCATGTGGGGTTGGAAGAGCTTCTACAGCCATTTGGTTGGCATTCACGCCTTCTGTCGTTTAATCATGTCCATTCCTGAACTGCCGTGCCTGCTGATGATGTAGTGTCCAAAGACTTTGCATATGCTGTATATTCGTATAGGACAAATTATTGTGACATTGCAAAGCAAGCAATCAGTGCTGATAACGTTTATATAATGTGCTTCAAATGAACTCACTAAACATAGATACCTTATGATGTTGATAGGCAAGAAATATACAGTAATATCGTAAAGATGAGCAATATGCTTTTTTACTGCTTAAATACACTTCTAACCACACAAGTAATAATCAGAATTAGAAACAGCTGGCTTTGACTCATTCAAAATAAATGCACATTTTTAAGTATTGACTGGTTTTATTTGTTTATTCATTCACCAAACTCAAGTATGTGTAATGGGACATGCTTTGGGCACTACAATTCCCAGCAGCCCTTGTGCTATATAAAGAAGTAGTGAAGGCGTTTGTTCTCTCTCTCGCTTTTAGTTTAATGGACATCTGTGAAAAGAATGGTAGGTAATGTGTAACGAAGCCCGGCTCCCGCTATCAGTGAGGAGCGCAAAGACTCTTATTTCGATATTTAGTTTGTGTCACGTGTTTATGATGTCACTGTCCTTTTATGTCTCTTCCTGCTTTGTATGATTTGTTGCACCTGTGTTTGTTTGATTAGTCTGTCTATTTAAGTTCAGGGTTTCTTTAGTCTTGTCGTGGGTTATTGTTTGTTAGGAGTTTGTTTGAGGTTTTTCATTGTCTATAGTTTATCTTGTCTCATCTGGTTTTTGGATTACTGCCCGTGTTTTGGATTTCGCTATTGGATCGCCCCTTTTGGATACTGTCGTCCGGTTTTGGATTATATGTTTTCTCACCCTGGTTTGTCTTTTGTATTTTCACTGCTGTTTTGCACATGTTGTCACTTAGTCATTTTTATGGTTAGTGTTTGTATTGGTTTTGTGTTCTTTATTAAATATCCTTTGTTATTTAGCTCTGTGTTCACATATTTCATTACAAACACAACCGTCAGCCACCGTAACATAATGAGATTTGTTTGCGAGAGGTGTTCTCTCTCTTCGCTGCTTTTATTGAGTGCATTCCATGTGTGAATTATTGTGGCAGATAGAGCAGCTACGTTAAATACTTACCAAAGCTTCGTTGAGAACTGAACATATGATGCACCAATTAAGGAGTTAATAGTTTTGTAATATTGACGATCTGGTTTTAGAAGTTTATTTTAATGATATTATTCTTCTTTGTTTTACTGTTGCGGTTGGATTATTGCCTGACTTATTGTTGCCTGCTTTCCTGCTTTTCCGGTTGAAAATAGTGGATGTTAGAGGTATTATTTAATATAAAGAGAGCCTCTTATAGTTTTATAAACTTTGTAGTAATTATAGTGAATGTATATATTTTTAATTAATATGTTTTTATATTTTTATATTCTTTTGTTTTAATAAACTGTGTTTTGCCTTTCAGGGATGCACGGTTATCGTTTACTTTAGGTTTAATATTTGAGCTATCCTGTTTTTTTTTTGTTACTTTACTACTTTTGTTTTGTGAATTTGGGGAGGCTAGCCCCCAAAGGAACCAGGTCAATAGTAATGATGTGCTGATATTGACTTGTGTTTGTGTTATCTGCATTGCACACTGTTAAGGTATTTATTCTTTTTTATAGGTTAAGTTTTGGTATCTGAAACCAGTGGTGGCCACTGTGGTGGTTTGGTCAATTTATTTGTATTTATCCTAGATTTGCAGTGTGATTGCTGTGAGTTTGGCTGTGGTGAGAACATCTTGACTCCTGTGACATTTCTGTCTTCACTTTCTAGGTAACTTGTGGCCTAGGTGATATGGGTTTGTGGAGATGATATGAGTTTGAAAAGCATCCTGCAGTTGCCCTCCTTGTACACCTTAATAAAACTTCTTCCTGTTGTGGGGGGCAATGATCTTCAACATAATCCATTACTGCAATTAAAGAGGAGTTGGTGACATCTTCCTGCAAAAGTTGAGGTCTAGGCTGAAGTTGAGCTTTGTCTTGAGTAGATACGCTCTCAGGCAGTAGTGACATCATTACCATGTCTTCATCTTTATCTCTAGAAGTTTCCTGATAATTAACTAGTTCAAAGAGACCAGGATCACCCGTGGAGATCTAGGCTGGTTGCAATTCAGCACGGTGGATGTTTCTAACATTACCACCTCCATTTACCGGGGCAATAGCATACACCACTTCATGTCCATCAGGGCACCGGACTACTTTATAGGGAGTTGAATCCCAGGCATCTTGGATCTTATTCCTGCCTTTTATGTTATGGGCTCTCTGATACACCATCTGTCCTTCTCTTAACATTTCATGTCGCACCTGAAGATCATTTAATTAAGCATGATGTTCTGTAGCACACTGGAGACGAGTTCAAGCCTTATTAAATATTCATTACAAATTGTCTTTATGGTCCACCACCCAGTCAACATCACTCTGGACATAACTGTCTAATCCCAACAGGAAATTGACAGGTAAATGAGGTTCTTGTCCAAACATGAGGATATAGGGAGAATACCCAGTGGACTGGTGCTCTGTGGTATTATAAGTAAACACTACCTGGGCAAGATGGTCTGGCCATGTACACAGCAGATCATGCATCGTTCTGTTAAAACGTTTGCATTGACCATTTCCTTGTGGTCGATAAGGTGTGTTGTGAGTTTTTGAAATACCATACAGTCTACACAGTTCTTGGATGAGCTTGCTTTCAAAGCACCGACCCTGATCTGAATGAATTTGTCATGGTACTTCAAATAAGTAAAACCAACGTTCCACTAAAACGTACCACTGTCGCTGCTGTTTGGTCTCTAGTTGGAATAGCTTGTGTGAACTTTGAAAATATGTCAGTCAAATCTAATACATTTTCAAGTCGATTGGACGCAGGTTCCAACAACATAAACTCGATGGCCAAAATATCTAATGGTCTCTGTGCCATAAGATGTCCCATAAAGCTACATACTTTTGGTCGTACCACTTTAGCTAAAGTGCAACGCTGACATTTCTTACACCATTCCTCAATAAACTTGAACATACTAGGCCAGTAACATCGAGTTCCATTTCAGTCAGTCACGTTCGACATTACGTCAATGGACTGACGTATGGGGTCTTGCTTGAGAGCCCCTTCGAGTAGAAAAAAAATGCACCAATGAGCATTGGGCAAGAGAGCAGCACGGCGGGTCACGCCTACCCGGAAGCGAGTGTGTAAAGCCGGCCGCCCCTCGCTTTCATTCAGATTCTTGTTTTGGAGCAGAGTGTGTGCAATTGCATTCGCTCCACATCTTTGTTGGATTTCGACAGCATTTCGCCAGCGTTCTGCTGTGTTGGATGGCAATTCCAGCTGTTCTCGTTCTGGTCTTCGCCGGTTTCCCTGTGTGCCTCGGCAGACCGGCGTTCCAAAAAGCGAATTCCTCACAAGGAGCTTATTTCCTCTAAAGAGCTCCACGGACAGTGTGCCTCTTTTTAATAATGTCTTTCCGTGCGTTTCTGGGTGCGTTCGTTTCCCGACCTCGTCCGATGGCCATGAGCATTGTGTCGCATGCCTGGGCAAACAGCATGCTCAGGCAGCGTTCACGGTGGGGTCATGCCCTCGTTGCGAGAGCATGCCCATCTCAACGCTGCGGTCACGGCTCTCTCTTGTTTTTGGAGGTCGGCCCCCTCTGCTGCTCCCCAGTCTGCTGCCTCGCCTAAACGGCCTAAGGCGGCAGAACTGGTTAGCACTCTGGGAGACCTGAGCGTGACGGTGGAGACTTCTCCTTCTCCTCCGCTCTCACTACCCTCGATGGGGGGCTGCCAGGAGGTACGCGGAGATCCCTCAGGTGGAGCGTGCAGTTGTGGTGCACCTGTGCCCGCGAAATGCTGCCACCTGTCAGGACCAACCACGTCTCCTATCCTGAGCCGGTAAGACCACGGCGGCGCTCGCACAGGTGCATGCTTACCGTGCGGCAGGACAGGCAGCCTTCGCCCTGCATGCTATGGCCATCCTGCAGGTTTAACAGGCCAAGGCGCTTAAGCAGGTCCATGAGGGTAGTTCTAAGCCAGGGTTGATGCAGGAACTGCGCACGGCGACCGACCTCACCCTCCGGGCGACAAAGGTCACGACAAAAATTATCACATCATCCAAATAAAGCAACAGAGACTGAAAACTCTGGTCCACAAAAATTAACTCTATTATCCTTTGAAAAGTGCTTGGAGCATTGCACAACCCAAATGGCATCCTATTAAATTCAAAGAGCCCAAATGGGTTGCAGAAGGCAGTCTTAAAATGATCTGTCTCAGCAACTGGTACCTGGTTATATCCACTTGCCAGGTCTATGGTCGAAAACCACTTAGCTCCAGTCAAAGTGTCCAGTGATTCCTCTTATCCTTGGCAAAGAATCTTCACCTGTTCTCACATTAAGATGGCGGTAGTCGACACACATTCTCAAAGAACCATCTTTCTTCTTCACCAACACAATTGGTGAGGCATAAGGACTACCACTCTCCCTAAAAATGTGGCTGTCCAACAATTCTCTAATGTGTGCCTTCACGTCATCGAACTGACTGGGGGGAATGCTATGATATTACTGAAGTACTGATGTGTCATCTACTAGGGGAATTTGATGATCAATTAACCTTGTACACCCCAAATCACCATCATACTTGGCAAAGACATCAGAATATTTAATCAGCAAACTTCTCACTTCCTCTTCCTCAACTTCTGAAAGCCTAGGCAATTCCAACCCCTGCACACTAATGCCCGACTGTGATGGAAATTATTTATTTAATTTTTTTATTGCAGGTTTTTATCAACAGGGTTTTTACAAAATCAAAACATCCATATAATCTGTACGTTTAACAAGAAAAATAAACAAATAATATGAATATAAACATGAGTTATTAAGAAAAAAAAATCAATGTAACAATAAACAATATATAGAAAAATATATCGATATAACAACAGAAATCAGTATAGCCATTAAAAAAAAAAAGAAAACCAGTACAATAAGGTAGCCTTTCAACCTTTCCACGCTAAATTCTGGATTCCCAAAGTTAAAAATCGTGTTTCTTTCACCCCCAAATAATTGAGAAAAGGGTCCCATACTTTATAGAAATTGAAAGGTTTGTCCTTTAAAGCGGCTACAGTAGGCTTCATAGGGAATTTGATTTTAAACTGTGTTTATCCACTGAATAATTAACGGTGTTTGATCTGTTATCCCACATACAAGTATGCATTTGCGAGCACAGTACAAGAGAATTTGGAGAAGGTGAATCCCTTGGAATTTGAAGAGAAATTCCTGACTTATGCCTAGTAGATTTGCTTTTTGTCCGAGTTGTAATGGACAGCGGAATATATTCTCTAGTTCCTTTAGGACTCCCTTCCAGAGTTGTTGGATCTTCATACAATTCCAAAAACAATGAATAAGAGTTCCCTCCGATCCTTTACATTTATTACAGAGATTAGAAAGTTTAGGGTTTATCTTATGGGATGGAGTCACACGTAGCCGGTGAACAATTTTAAACTGCATTTCCCAGGCAGAATTGTTGGCCAGATAAGAGGGCATCTCACATACAGCTTTCCAATCAGCTACCTGATTTTCCTCCCCAAAATCCTTCTCCCATAACTCCCTGGTTTTATCTGAGCTATCTGTATTTGCATTTATCAATATTCCATAGAAGAGTTTAGATGCTGACCAAGATGAAGTGAGTTTATTCAAGTGCTCTTCCAGTGGGGATACACCGAAACCACCCGAGTGCATCTTAAGACTTTTAGTAACAAAAGTAATAATAAAACCATGCAGCTGTTTTAGGGCTCTGTTAGGAATAAGAGCAGGTAGCATTTAAAGTGGGTATAAAAGAAGAGGTAATATATTCAGTATACAATTTTAACCCATTTAATAAATGAGTCTCCTAAATTAAATTTGGAAAGAACAGAAAATAAATATGGGCATTCGACCCTGTCGAAGGCTTTCTCCGCATCTAAGGAGATAACTAAACCTTTTTTTGCACACTGATTTGAATGTTGAATTATATTAAGAAGGCTTCTGACATTATGAGCTGATGATCTACCTTTAACGAAGCCTGTCTGGTCAATGTTAATTATCGTAGGAAGTATTCATTCAAGTCGGAGGGCTAATATTTTAGCTAAGATTTTGGTATCCACGTTAAGAAGGGAGATAGGGCGGTAGGACTCGCATTCCTCAGGACATTTGCCCTTTTTTAAGAAAACACAAATATTGGCCTCTAACGTAGAGCTAGGGAGTTCACCAGAATTATATGAATATTGTATCATCTCATGCATTAGATGTACGAACTAATTTGAATTTTTGAAAGAATTCCATCGTAAACCCATCAGGTCCTGGCGCTTTAATGCACTATTAATGCAATTTAGAATTTCACTAAGTTCAATTGGTTTGTTTAGCATCTGTCTTTGCTCTTCAACTAATTCTGGAATGTTTAGTTTTGCAAGGAATTTATTCATATTGTCACCTGAAGTGAGATCTGAGTGAGAAAAGTAAAGCCGCTTGTAAAATGCCCTGAAAATCTTAATTATTTTATTATTATGATGACAGTTGCCTTCTTTATCCTTAATGCTAGAGATGACATGTGCATAGGATCGACAACGCAATAAGTTAGCCAGGTATTTATTTGGTTTATTGGCAAATTCATACATCCGCTGTCTAGCAAAAAATACAGATTTTTTAGCTTTGTTGGTGAGAATTGCTTCTAAAGAAGTTTGTACTGTTTTGATCTGTGTGTTGGATAATAAATTTGATTAGATAAGCCTAATTCAAGAAAAACATCAGCATGGTCAGAAATCACAATATTTCAAATTTTACAATCGATTACATTTTGAAGTGAAGTTTTAGGAGAAAAAAAAGTAATCTATCCCGCTGCCTGTTTTGTGAACTCAATTAAAGTCTCCAGCAATTACACATTGCCATTCAGCAAATTTTGAAAACATGTAATTAGCTCATTAGACTGAATAGGAGGGATATAAACATTTATTAGAGTAATTGGTTGTCCAGCTAATATAGCCTTGAGCAAAATAAAGCGACCTGATTTGTCATAATGTATTTACATTTGCATTATTTACAAGAATAGCAACTCCCCTGCTCTTGCTAGTGAATGGCAATCCATACACTTGCCCCACCCAGTCACGCTTCAATTTAGCATGCTCAATCTCCGTTAAGTGCATCTCCTGCAGAAATGTTATGTGGACCCGCTCCTTTTTTAAGAAATTTAAAATCTTTTTCCTTATTACTGGATTTTGAACGCCCTTCACATTCCAGCTGCATAGTTTTAATACTAAGTGCAGAACTATTTACATTTAACCATTTTAATTTATGTCTATAATACGGAGGTCTGATGCAGGTCTGTTTCACATTTGAGATCAACAGTGAAAGCCACTCTGTCTCGTTGGAAACATAAAATTACCGGAACTTGCAAAGAACAAACAATAGTTGTGTAGTTAATAAAAAGGAAATAGCAAGATCAGAAAGTTTCTACATTGATTTTCCACATTGACAGTCTGCTGCGGCTACAGCCTTCTCCTATAAGCTTATACTCATAACCATTATAAGCAATATCACAGTTATATTTTTTCTCCTTTTTTCCTCTCTATTCATCAACTCAATCAGATTGTAAACGAATAAGTGTCACAAATAAAACATTATTATTCCACATGTGAAGTCTAGATGTGATCTTTCATGTACCAAAAACCAGTGAAAATATGTCCCTATAGACATAAACGACTTAGCCTTTGTCATTGTCATTCAGTCTACCTAGGATGGTTTGGGCCGGTTGGAGTGGTAGGGGTTGTTTTAGACAAGCTGTCCAGGAAAGCCTCTACCTCCTCAGGCTGCTTGAAAAGTTTCATGCCATCACTGTACTCGGAGAATCGCCAGGTAGATCATGGCAAAGGTAATTTCTCGTTCGCGAAATTGTTTCTTGACATTTCCGAATGCTTGTCTTTTTCTCACCATGGCAACGGAGAAATCTTCAAAGATGGAGATATTATGCCATTTGTAAACCAGCTGGCCCACAGCTTGCGCAGCTTGTAGAATACGTGCTTTGTTTTGGAAGTTGTGAAGTTTTAGAATGAGCGCCCGCGGTCTCTCTTCCGGTGCAGGAGGATGTGTAAGAGCGCGATGTGCGTGCTCTATCTTTACCTGGTGATTCTTGAATTCAATGTTAAGCAAATTGGGTAGCCACGTTTTGAGGAACGAGACCAGGTTGGTCCCCTCCTCGCCATCGGGCAGGCCAATTATTCGGATATTACACCGCCTGCTTCTGTTTTCCAGATCGTCTATCTTCTCCAGAACCGTGTCAAGTTTATCTTTCATTTAGCTCAAATCTGCGTTATCTCTTGAGACCGTATGCTCCACCACAAATATGCACGTTTCGGCTTCAGTGACGCGGGTCTCCACCGCCTCGATGTGTGCTACAGTTGCGGATAGTTTCTCCAGCACTGGGTCGATTTTATCCTCAAGAGCTTTATCAACGCCTGCCAAAACTTCTTTGTTACGACCCTAGATGGTCAATCGAGGGGAAAGGGGAGTAAGATTAAGTTGGGAGAAACACACATCTGCACAACACATAACGCTCCAGAGACGTTCTGTACTGCAAGTGGTGCTCTTTTATTTACACAACGTGAGGATTTGCAAAAATATTTACAAAATGAAAAAGGTGAATAATATATACAAATATTTACATTATATTGCTACCAGAAAACAAAACAGACAGACGTGATATATGGGAGAGAATTGGAGAAGGGACACGGGCGGCATCCAAAGCAAAGAAATAAACCAAAAACAAAACCAGTCTACCTAGTATTGCCAGCCACTTACCTAACTACCAAAAGGAAACCACGAAATGAAAAGGAATCTTCGCGTCCGCAACGCACACTACCTGCCCTACACTAACTAACGCAAAAATTACAGCGTGTGGAGCACGCCCCTAAACTAGTGTGTCTAATACAAAATAGTGAAATACCTGCGTGTGCACAATGTATGTTGCGCGACTTTCTTACCTGTCCCTTTCTCCAACCTCGGAATGAGACAAGTAACGAGAGGTAAACGAATGGAGATG
>JAZGTI010004690.1:0-27399 GCA_036877585.1 Botia kubotai
TAATATAATGTAATGGTTTTGTCTCATGTGTCAGGCTCTGGTTGGTGAACAGTATGGAGATGCGTGTCTACCAGAGCAGATAGAAGCCTCAGAGTTCCAGTGTCTTCTGCAGACCTGTCAACACGTGAACCTCCAGAGTAACATCCTGGAGAGATGCTACCAGAGAGATGAGAATGCAGTTCCTCCCTCATTCCGTTCTGTTCTCCATCCAGCAGCACATATTAAACCTCACACTGTCCAGGCACACAATTTGCTTTCCATTATTGATGTACAGAAGCAGTTAATTTATCTCAGATTGTGGATCCAGCTAATGTCTTTAATTTCTCATCATCAGAGCAAGAGTCTAAGTGAGGAGAACAACTGGTCTGAGGTCAGGAGAATCCTTCAAGATGTTGTGACCCAGTGTGTTCAAGATGGCACAATAACACACAACAAAGCTCAGAAATATTTTTGGTCAGGTAATTCAGCATCTTTGTCTAATTGTGACACAGTGCTACCTCAAAGCAATATGATCTAATTTATGTATGTTGTGTCACCAGCCCTTGAGAATGACATCCGCTGCGCATATGATGACAATTTTAACAACGATAAAGCAAGATGTCTTTGCTACGTTCATAAAATAAAAGTCAGAGGAAAAGCAAATGGATTGTCCACAAATGAAGGAGCCCGATCAGAACGGCTGTCTCAACTCCGAGATCACTTCCTGCCAAGCTTGGTCGCCTCCCACAAAGCTCAGGTGTACAGCACCACCACAGTTTGCAATGTTGGGGAAGGTTACACACCAGAGATGAGGCTGAACTTTGCTGTTGGTCTGAGAGATCAGCTACATTCAGATCTTAAGCACCTCATTGATCGTACCTTCTCAAAGGAAAGGACTCTTACAGACTATACATTTGAGCAGAAAGACCTGCGCCACGTCTTTTCTTCTTTTTACAGAATTGAACGATCAGAGGTCAAACATGTTCAATTATACCTGGAGGGGAAAAACACTACATCCCCCTTTGTACTTACCGGTAAACCGTGCTCAGGCAAAACTGTGCTTCTGGCTCATTGTGCAAGTGAGGTATCTGTCTGAAAATATTGATAACTTTTCCACTGAATAAATAAGAAATGTTACATAGATAACAAAGGTTATATCTGGCATTGTGTTTAGTCATGTATTCTGTCCCAGCTTACAATTTTTGGTTACCAGAGCATTCTGGAAATGTTATTTTTAGGTTATCTAACATTCTGTGTTTGCTGGGGTGACACTAATGTGTCCTCTTGTGTTCACAGGCATCTGTGTGGTTCAGAGACTTGGATCCTGTTATCATCGTACACTTCATAGATAACAACAGTTCCCTGAGGCAGCTTCTCAAAGACACTATTCAACGGATTGCGTCAAGTTTCCAACATTTATACAACGCTTGTGTCAATGATGTCCATCAACTAAAGG
Organism: Botia kubotai; assembly: GCA_036877585.1. Lineage (NCBI taxonomy): Eukaryota > Metazoa > Chordata > Actinopteri > Cypriniformes > Botiidae > Botia > Botia kubotai. The sequence continues at coordinate 1,436 of JAZGTI010004690.1, forward strand.
AAATCTTCAACAGGCTCTTGACTACACGCTCTGTTTTCAAACGTCCTCTGGTGCTCATTATAGACGGTCTTGACCAGTTACCTGCTGCTGAAGACCTGCTGGACTTGACATGGCTTCCCAAGTCTTTACCGTCTAGTGTAAAGGTTCTCATTTCCATCACTGCAAACAGGCCTGATGTTATGTCTACTCTAAAGGGGTATTATCAAGATACAGCTCTATTCTGCCAGTTGCAACCAGTAGAGGGAAAAAGTTGTAGCCAGTTACTAACAACACTTTTGCTGGCCTCCAACAGGAAGATCACCTCAGGCCAGCAGATGTATGTGAATCAGGCTTTGAAGAAATGCCCTCTTCCGTTATACATGGAACTTCTTTGCAAACAGACAAGCCTCTGGAGCTCAGATTCTGAGGTTACTGAAAACAGTCTCGTACAAGGGGTCAATAATATCATCGTTTTAATGTTGGATCATCTGGAGGAGAAGCATGGCAAAACCATTGTCTCAAGAGCTTTGAGCTATCTTACCTTGTCCAGATATGGCATGACCGCAGCTGAACTGACTGATGTTCTTTCTTGTGATGATGAAGTTCTAGCATCTTTTCTTCCACCACATGACCTTGTACCACTTACACTAAGGGTGCCTGAAGTTTTAGTGGAAGGTCTTCTGTTTGACCTTAAAGAGTTTCTAGTGCTGAGGAACATTTTGGGTACCCAAACTCTTTTCTGGGTCAACAGACACTTCCCTTTGGTCATATGCAAGAAGTACCTGTGTTCAGAGAATGCATGTCAGAAGATACATCATGTTCTGTCAAGCTATTTCAGTAACACTTGGGCAAATGGCAAAGCAAAGCTTTTGATGGTAAATTCTTCAGATGTTCCACAGAATATTTACATTGACAGACAAGTACCAAGTCAACCCTGGATTTTTTCTCCTTCATTCCATATGTCTACTGCCAGGAGTTCATCAGAGGGAACCCATGCCAATTTAAGAAAACTCCTTGAATTTCCATTCCATCTGTTGAAGAGTGGACAATTCAAGGAACTAGGTAACCTGATGACATCGCAAGAATACCTCCAGGCAATGCTTCAAGCAATGCTTTTTGATGACCTTTTACTATGGCTGGAGAAGACATCCCAAATAGAAACTCACAGGAAACTTCAGCTCCTCAACATCATCTTGCGATCTTCTGCTTGTCTACTAACGGACAACCTCGCTGATCTTCCAACAGTGCTGCAGGCCAAACTCCTTCCATTCTTGAGAGTTTTGCCTACTTTGGAAGAATGTGTTCATCCAGCAAGATCTGATGGTATGACTGTAAGAAATGGTGTGTGTACTGTTTTATCCTCAGTTCCTTCGGTCCCGTATACCCACTGTGCACTGCAGGAGTCCAAACGTTCCCAGATTCTCCATGCAACTGGATCTCAGAATGGCACTGTGGTGGTTGTACTGGAGAATGGTACTGCATGGGCTTGTAATGAAGGCATATTTGAAGGGGTCAAACTTCCTCTATCATCTGATCTGCTCTTTACAAGTGTAAGAAGCTCTGGAAATATTTTCCTTCTTAGTACCTGTTGTGGTAAACTTGTATTGTGGGATGCAAATGTTAATGCACAGCCTCAAGAAATCAGAATCCAAGACAGAGAAAAGGGCAAAAACATTCCTGAGGGCATCTTGGTGTCTAATGACAAACTATTTGTTTGGTGGAAAGGAAGAAACATTGTCAGTGTATTTGTTGAGAGAAAGGAATGTTTCCAGCTACAATGCAGTCATAAGATTGCATGTGTGTCGTGTTCTGAGGATGGTAGTGTTATTTTTTGTGGACAGAGTGAAAGCTCTGTGACCATATTTGACTTGTCCAATGGCCAGGTTCTAGCCACTTTCATCTGCTTAGAAGAAATTCCATTAATTGACATGATTCTGTCTGAGAATGAAAGAATAATCACATGTGTAGATGAAACTGCTAATGTGTTTGTTTGGAACCTTGAGGTTGTAACAGAGCCAGTTTTGATTAAGCAAAACCCTTGCAGAACCAAAGGTAAGGTGCTGAACACAGTTTATAAAGGGGACAAGATTCTCCTTATTTGTAAAAAGCATCAAATAGATCTTCTTGACATTGATCAGATGGATGTTCTTGAACAGTTTTATCCCCCAAAAGGCAAAACAATTAAGCAAGCAGTACTGGATGAAGACTCACACTTCATCATTGCTTTGCTGAGTGATTGCCCCTTTCTTCTGGTGTGGAACTGCATTACTGGACAATGTGTGTTGAGGCTGGACACTGTTAACTGTCAACCTACTGAACTTCTGAAGTGCGGCGAGACTCATTTGGCAGCGGTCACAAATTCCAGTGTTTTTATTTGGGCCATGGATCTCATCAGTGCTTCAGCCCTGGCACCAAAGTCTGGTAAGAGGATAGAAATTGTGGTTGTGGGATTGCATGGAGAAAGCTGCTACTCTGCAGATGGCTCAGAACTTGTGTGGAAGTGGGGGGTCTCAAGTGGCAAAGTAGAGAATCAGTTTCTTCATCAGGGTCCTGTGGAGTCCATGTCTATATCTGTCAAGGGTGATTATCTTGTGACTTTGGCAACAGGAGACATCTATGTGTGGGACACCAACAGAGGGGTGAATATTCACAGAATCTCTGGAAGTCATGCATTCAAAGTTCTAATAACTCCCAAGGGTAATTCTGGAGTTGCTCTGTCAGCTACTGGTCCATCAAGGGTGTGGAAACTGCAGAGTGGAAACACGGTTTGTAGCATTCATGTTGATCTCAGAAATGCCATCATTTCTCCAGAGAGCACCTTTCTTTTAGGTATTAACAGAGGAGACCTCCTGGCTGTGAGTCTCTGGTCTGGTAACGTTTGCAAAAGCTTCTCCTGCCCTGATCAATCAGATGTTGTGGCTTTTCGTTTTCTGCTTGACCATCCAGATTACCTAGTGGTGGTTTCAGCCTCAGGCACTTTGTACTCATGGAGGTTGACAGAAGATACCATTTGCCATCACTTTCAGCTGCCAAACTCTTTCTCCTGCCAACCCGAGGTGTTTGGACTCTCATCAGATGGAGGATATGCCATGCTTTCCATAAGTACATCCACATTAAACATCCTGGACCTTTCCAACAGTAAACTCTGCTCTTTAAAAACTGAAGGACCTGTTCAGCAGCCACCGTATGTAGGTGTTTCCAATCAGTATGTTGTCTATGTATGCTACTCCTCTTTGGAGTGCCAGAATGTGTCCTGTGATCTCCATGAAAAACCAATGTTGGTAGTCATACGTATGACTGACGGTGAGACTGTTGGCAGGTTCTACTTGTGTAAGAACATCTCTGCTTTAACTGTGTCTGAGTGTTTGCTTGTGTATGTGGGATTTGAGGATGGATCTGTTGGGGTTTATGCGTTTAATGACAGTGAGATGGACACCAGATGGAAGGGGATTGGTCAAAGCCCAGAACTTTTGTGTCCATTGGAGGAGCCCTTGGTTCGGTTGCCTCTAGTAAATCCTAACCATACCTGGGTTGAGCTGGTTTCAGAAATGTCTTAAAAATATTTCTGGTGCTTTAACGTTTGATGTTACCCTCTTTAGCTCTGGGACATTTTTAGAATTTTAGTAACTGACTGTATTTATATTATGCATGTTTTGTAATGTGAAATGTAATTTTGGCAACATTGTAATGACAGACAAGTCACCTAAAAATTCTCATACAAAAAATAATATAAAATAATATGTATGTTCCATTATACTACGTTTACTTTAATAAACCTTCAGAAACAGATCTGTGTTCCAAAACCGTTATGATTAAAAAACACACATTTAAAAGAGCATAGACTGTGTTAACATGACAATTTTATATTTGTTGTGTATTTTGTATTTTGTAATTCTTTCAGTATTTGTAAAATACAAACTTTTAATATCACAACACGAGAATACCTTTGATAGTAACGATTGTGAGGTCAACACTACATTTCCCATGAGCACATTCATGGGTCATTCGGAAGTAGTTCTCGTCATAAATGTGTTTCCGCTTTTCTCCTCATTCCTTTCCTGTCTGCGGCCTCCGGCAAGATGGCGGTGCAAATCTCGAAGAAGAGAAAGGTTGGTGTGAATTTCATCCAAAACACGCGCAAATGAAGAGCAGCGGTGAGAAATAAGGGCGATATATAACCGCAGCGCACCGTCATTAGAAGTTAAGAGGCTCGGATGATGATTTTATACAACAGCAGAGAAAGATTGAGTCGGATGCTGTGCGCGGTCGAACTGACGTAAAACATGGCAGATAGGCGAAGCGCTGCGCTGTCTGCAGATACGTGTTTACCCCTGAAAACTTCACACACGTGTAACACTCGTCATAAATGCACGCTTTGTGTTCTTGAGGTTTCTATAATCTAGTAATAGTGTGGCTATTGTAAAAGTACGCGGGTTTCAGGTGTGCGTAACGTGAAGTTGATGTGTCAGGCGTTAGACACTCGGGCAGGTGTGTAATGTAAGATTCAGACTTGTGTTAGCAGATGATTCCTATGATATTTGAATTGTGACAATTAAAATGTATAGGATGCAGCTGTCTGATGTTTTCATAAAACTTGTGCTCTGGATCTGTCATGTCAGCTGTGCTTTATATTAATATTTCTTTGTACTCCATCAGTTTGTATCAGACGGAATCTTCAAGGCCGAGCTGAATGAGTTTCTGACCCGTGAGCTGGCTGAGGATGGATACTCAGGCGTAGAGGTCCGTGTCACCCCAACCAGAACAGAGATCATCATCCTGGCTACCAGGTCAGGAATGCATTGACTTAGTATTTGTGATTTCATTTAAAGCGGCAGTCTGTGACTTTTGCCTCTAGTTCTTTCTCCATCACAACATGAACCTACAGGCTGATTTACATGTTGAAGCCAAACTAACATTTTTTGGGAGATCTGACCTGACAGCTCAAAGTATAAATCATTATTTTTACATAATTGGGGTAAAATAAGTGTTTTGAATGCTGATCTCTTATGTACTTGCTTAATAGCTGCTTTTCGTTTATTTGAAACCAAAAACGTTACGGATGGCAGCTTTAAACATTGCATTTGCGCAGCCTCATGCTGGATGATAGAGCACAGACACTCAGACTGATTATTTGACATCTTTCAGAACTCAGAATGTCCTGGGTGAGAAGGGTCGCCGCATCCGTGAACTTACCGCCGTTGTTCAGAAGCGGTTTGGCTTCCCTGAGGGCAGTGTGGAGGTGAGAGAGTCATGTGATGGCAAGATGCTGTCTAATAACTAGTTGACAGGTTTTTAAGTGTTAATGAAGTCATGTGATGAATGTGTGTGAGGAATATGCTGAAATGTTTTTTTGCAGTAGTTTTAAACTGTTGGTTGCATGTTCTGACGTTTGGCGCATTGTTTGTTGCAGCTGTACGCTGAGAAGGTCGCCACCCGCGGCCTGTGTGCCATTGCTCAGGCAGAGTCACTGCGCTACAAGCTGCTCGGAGGTCTGGCTGTCCGTAGGTTAGTCCCATGTCCAGCATGTATTGGTGCAGTATTGCACTGTGTGTGTTAATTTCTCTTCAGTGATGATACGATGACGAGTCGGAACAGGACCGGTTCTGTTCGAGGGTTCTGGGTCAGATTCACGTTCTGTGTGTCTGGCTGCAGGTCCTCAAAGCAGGAAGTCCTTTTTGCTTGAAGATGTAGAGGCATTTGTCTGAGAAGGGTAGAAAAGGAACAGCGTTATGTTCCAGTGAAGTTGAGAATTATGATATGCATTGTGTTCTATGTGGTTCCTGTGGTTCTCCACAGGGCCTGCTACGGCGTGCTGCGTTTCATCATGGAGAGTGGAGCCAAAGGCTGCGAGGTGGTTGTCTCTGGTAAGCTGAGAGGTCAGAGAGCCAAATCCATGAAGTTTGTGGACGGTCTGATGATCCACAGCGGAGACCCTGTGAACTACTATGTTGACACGGCTGTTCGTCACGTGTTGCTCAGACAGGGTGAGTAACAGCTGAAGCAAATCACACGTGTGATGCATCGTTCACAAGTCATGCTCAAGCCTGAGCTGATACTGGGAGCTGATAATGTCTGTTTGAAGGCCTAGATGATGTTCTCAAAGTTAGTTCCTTAAGATTGCATACAGATGGGCTCATGTCCCCATATTAAGAGCATCTTTACATTCCCTTCTGTGATGATACGATGACGAATCGGATTGAGGCCGTCTGTGAGAATTCTGAGTCAGCGTCACGTTCTGTGTCTCTGGCTTTAGTTTCTCAGAGCTCTGTGTCCTCTTAGATTGAAGATGTAGAGGCATTTGTCTGAGAAGGGTCTGTTGTAATGCTCAAATCCTCAAGTCACTTTAAGACGTGTCATGCCAGGTTGAATGTTACCAGGATGCCTCTAGTTAATGTAGCAATATCTGATATCCAAAACCTTGTTGTGATGATGAAAACCAGAACTGGATCATTCCAAAAGAGTTTTGGGCAGTTTTTGTCTCTCTGGATCTTTATAGCAGTCTAAAGATCTAGAGGTGTTACATTCGTGCATTTGGCAGATGTTTTTACCCAAAGTGACTTACAGTGCATTCAGTGTTCTCTGGTAATCGAACCCACAACCTTTTGTGTCGCTAACACAATGCTCTACCAGCTGAGCTACAGGAACACTGTTAGTCTCAGTATCTTCAGAATGTGTCGTTTATTAGCACAACGGGTCAATTGTTCAATTACAAATGTTTCCGTTCACAGTAATGTTAATATATTCTTATTGTTTACCTGTCTGTAGGTGTGCTTGGAATCAAGGTGAAAATCATGCTCCCCTGGGACCCCAGTGGCAAGATCGGCCCTAAGAAGCCCCTGCCTGACCACGTCAGCATTGTGGAGCCCAAGGAGGAGGTTCTGCCCACCACGCCAGTGTCTGAACAGAAGGGAGTCAAGCCCGAAGTCCCTGTTATGCCGCAGGGAGCGCCAGTACCAACTGCATAAACTGGTAAGGGTCATAAAAAACTTTTGGGGGCGTCGTGTTCAGAGTTAATTGTTTAAATGTACCTCGTTGTAAACTACAGGTCACATGACCTTCTTCCCTTCTGTGATGATACGATGACGAATCGGATTGAGGCCGTCTGTGAGGATTCTGGGTCAGGGTCACGTTCTGTGTCTCTGGCTTCAGTTTCTCAGAGATCTGTGTCCTCTTAGATTGAAGATGTAGAGGCATTTGTCTGAGAAGGGTTTATTTCCTCCTGTTCAGTGTTTGAATGTGATTTATTTTTCATCTAATAAAATGTTTGTCTCTTACAGGTTCAGGAACCGTTGATGACAGATCAACACCTTTTCTGTATAAAAAATAAATAAATGGGTAAAAAGATTGTGCTGTGTGTTCATTTGCCTCAAACCCTGTTTCTGTGCTGTGTTGTGAATGATTTAATACATCTGAGATTTAAACTTGTCAATTAAACAGGATAAATGTGAATGGTGCACAAGTACAATTTTGAAATACATTTATAATGTTCTTGTATTTGGTGTAATATGCTATAGTATTATTTCATATCTAAATGACAAGCTATTTAAATCCTGTTGCTGTTAAAGCTGCAATCTGTGACCATCTCTGAAACAAAATTGCAGGTTAGTTTGTTGATGTGAAATGAAGCCAAGCTCACTTTTCCAGGGAAATCGGACCCGACGTGCAAATTTTCAAAGACGTCAATCAGAGTAATGTAAGGGGACAGTTTTGAACACTGATTTGTGTTTAACCGATTTTTGTTCATTTTTAATTACACAAAGGTATTGCAGCTATAATACTTTTAAGAGCGCTTGATTTTTGTTTTTCTCTTAAATTGTGCAATACTGGTTCATTCCTGCCTCAGAATGCCATTGTAAAGTTTAATCCAGGTCAGCAGTGTGATGGTAAACCTGCTTACAGATTATACTTGAATTACTAACTACATCTGAACCCGAAACTCAGAGATGTGTGACTTACACAGTGCAGGAGGTGTTATGGTGCATAACACTGTTTAACACACTTCTATTCAGTGTGTGTGTGTGTCATGGGCGGATCTTCTAGAGTCACACACACACCTGTTTGAGAGCCCGAGCTGAAGATCTGAAGTCACACTTCATTATCATGAGTTTACCAGAATATAAATCTGGACAACAGTCCACAGCGCCTGTGCAGCCGGTAAGACATCTTACACATCACGAACAGACGAGCGCTGCATGTGATCGTTACATCTACACGTCATTGTATATCGTCATTGTAGTTCACGTTACAGCTGTTGCGTTTCTCTGCTGTATGACGAGAAACACGCTTTTCATCATGTAATGTGTGTCATCTCGCTTTATAACTGTATTTAATTGTGCTGTTAAAGTTCCCGGTAGATCTTAACAGCTCCATCTTCAAAACTAATAATGAATAGTTTCTCACAACTTGATGTTAACGCATGAGGAAGCTGCTCAAAGTTTGAACAATTACACCTTTTTATTTTTATTATTTTACACGCGCTTTGCAAAGTTTGATTAAGAGGTGACTGAGAAAGAAAGCAATATTTTTTAAAAACACAAATGATCACTGCAGTACAGTCACAGCCTGCTTTTGTAGGTGTAATAAATAAAAATACAACCTTTGACATTTAAAGTACTGCATTTCAGTATGTTCTCATACACAGTATTTGTATACATTTTTATCCGCATTTTAAAAATCTTAATTTTACAATATTTTTGTCCATTTTGTAGTTTAATCCATATTGTAATTAATTACTACCCTTAAGTTGGTGTCCAATCTTTTTGGATTTCCTTAAATAAAGTTTACTGACCAAACCACTCAGCTGTAATACATTTGTATCAGACATTTTGATCTTAAACGCTTGTTTTCTGTGTCCTCAGAAATCTCATGTTGTACAGCTCAACATCGGAGGCCATGTTTTCAGCACCACTCTCAGGACCATCCGCAAATTCCCAAACTCCACACTGGCAGACCTGTTTACTGGATCATCCAAACCTTCTGATTCTGAGGGTCGGTACTTCATTGACAGAGATGGGACTCACTTTGGCCACATCCAGGAGTTCCTCCGAACAGAGAACCTTCCTGCTGAACACTTACAGGAAGTGCATAAGGAAGCTTTATACTATGACATCAAACCTCTGGTCAAAGCCATCGAAGAAACTCCGCAGTTCTTCGGAGAGACGGTCGGAAGACAGCAGTTCTTGACCCACGTGCCCAATTACCGTGAGAACCTGGAGGTGATTGTGAGGGTCGGCCGAGCCGAGGCCATCGCCTCACGGTACTCCTCAATAATCGTGGGTGTTGTCAAGACAGAAGATGATTTAGCCCAATACAATGATGCCATAGACAGTCTCGGCACGCCAAAAGAATCAGTGGTGAGCTTTGGTCCGTGGAAAGCTCCAGCTTCAGTGGACGACCTGTTAGACTGCATCAAAATGGACATAGAAGCTAAAGGATATAAGGTTAAGATCCAGCCACACAGAATAGAGAAAGCGTTTCTCTTTAAGAGCTACAGCTTCTTCTATAAACTGACCTTCACCTGGTGGTGATGAGTTTGGGGACAAGTATTAGCCTACCTGGAAAAAGGAATTTAAAAAGAGAGCTAATAGTTTAACTGTTTAACTGTGTGCCATGAACCTGCAAAATCAACTTCATCTGATGTAAATGTGTGTGTCATAGAGAACACACATAATGAGACAATGAATAGCCTGAATGCACTGTAAGTTGCTTAGGATAAAATCATCTGCCAAGATCCAGCGAGATCTGTTTTTGTTGACGAGCTGTCGTAGATGTTTTACAAGGTTTTTATCTGTCAGTATCTAACTGGCCTCCCTTGTTTAATATTGACTCTAGCTGTTCTGTCCCTGCCCATGCGCCACAATAACTTCTGCAAAAACATCCCTGAGAATATTAAAGTTCAACTCAGAACTGTCATTTTATAGCTTTTAGAGTGATGGTTATCTAGCCATGTGTGATTTGTTTATATTTTAAATGTGTGCTGTTTGCCCATTGGCCACTTATTTTTTGCATAATAGAAACCTTCCATGTATATGCTAAAAGCAGACAGACAGAGCCGAAGGTTTCTGCATATTATTTGCACACCATAAGATTTCAAATCATAATGTAAATCGTTAAATAAATAGTCAGTACTAAATAAACAGTTTAATAACCTAAAATGTCTTAGGAGTTATATTGTCTAACATTTACTGATTGTTGTATATGTTTAAATCTTTTATTTTCTGTTGAAGTTATACCTGTAATAACGTGATATATTTTATATTACATCTGCTGTCTTAAGAAGATATTTTAATCTTTAAGTCTCTTAGGTTGTCGCAAGAGTTTATGCTCTGAAAGGTAATCTCAACAAACACGTCTATTTTCTGAAGACTCTTCGTCCATGTGGTGGCGCTGTTTTCATTCAGGAGGCCCGTGTCAGCAGAGCGAAAGATTCAGCCGTGTGCGACTCCTCATGCAGGTCTCTCTCTCTCTGATTCTGCCTGGGCAGGTGAGCTCTCTAACAGAGTAACCTTTCTGCCTTTATCAGCTGGTTGTTATAGACCTGCGGGTATGCAGGCGTCAGTTGTGTTTTTCTGATCAAGCTTTGTTACACAGAAGCTATTTTTGTGTTTTCTTGTATAAAATAATGATGCAGACAGCGAGCAGACAGATCCTTCTCGGCTGGTAACAAACAGCATGAACCTGTCACAGTTCCACAGTTATAAATAGAACTGCAGTGCAGTGAGGCTTCAGTCTTGCTTCAGTTATTTTGTTTCTGTGTGTGTGTGTGTGTGTGTGTGTGAGAGACCAGTAGATTTCTGAGCACCTGCTGAGGAAAATTTTGCTTTAAAGGATGAGAGTCAACATGAAATTAAAATTGTCCTTCTTAAGGGGACAGTTCAGCCAAAAATGAAAATTCTTCCGTCATTTACTCACCATCATGCCATTTCAAACCAGTATTACTTTCTTGCTGGGGTAACCAAACAACCCACTGACTTCTATTGTGTGGACACAAAACCACTGAGACATTTCTCCAAAATGTCTTTTTGTGTCCCCAGGAGAAATGAGGTCATACACATCATACAGAATGATGTGAGTAAATGAAGGAAATACATTTATTTTAGGGTGAACTGTCCCTTTAAGACACATTCCTGATCTTTTGTTGAATATTATGTAGTCACAGTTTTTGGGTCTAATTTAACTGTATTTTGTCTCTCGGAGGCATGACAGATTGAGATACGTTTGCTTCTGGCCTACAGCTCCAGCAGCAGTAAACATTTGGCTTCTCTTCTTCCTGGTTACAAACATACTTTTTACCTGAAATAAATCATTTGTTCACCTCTATCGCTGGTGCGTGATGTGACAGTCAGAGGAACAGTTTTACATTGCTAATTTACTAGCAGAAACAGATGGATTTATAAAACTTTCCAAAAGCTCCTCCTGCCCCGCCCCCCATATGCCATTGGTCAAACAAGTAATGTTTTGAAAGCACCACACAGCCACAGAGTTTATGCTCTTCAGTCTAACCATGGCTTACTTTTATTACTCCAAAAACTGAGACTGGAGAAAGTGTTACAACAAATATAAATACGTCACTTTTAATGATTATAAAGCAAATATTATTGTCAATAAACAAAACAATGTCTTTCACAGGCCAAATTACTTTGAATATGTAAACGTGTTTGAGCACTCAGGCACTTTAGAATCGTACAACATCTAAATGAATTAGAAGGTTGTGTTCATGATGATGTCATCAGCAGGTGGAGTGGAAGACCCCTCCGACTTTAGCCCCCTGTCCCACCAAAGTGTTATATTCTTTAACCGCCTTCTCTGTCTGGAACACCTTCACGTCCACACCCTGATTCCTCACATAGTCCAGAGTGGCAGGAGGCACCTAAAACATGAACAACATTCTTCAGCTTCTGACTGAGGAAGAGTATCTGAAATCAGTGCGGTTCACATACCTGTAGAGCTTCACTCATTCCTCTTCCTATAACCAGCGTCTGAACCCCTTTTCTGAGGATCTCCTCCAGATCAGCGGGCTGGACTCCAGGATGGTGCTGTGGAAATCACAGGTGAGCTTTCGACAGATACTGTGAACTGGCTGAAATACAGCACCAGTCAAAAGTTTGGACACACCAGATACACAATATGTTCCCCATGTTCCTAAAAACCTTTTAATTGAAAGGTTTACGCTTACAGTAAATGTTTGAAATGAGTTCTGTAGATAAATGTATAATGAATGAGATGGACCGAACAGTGAAGCACCCAACATGCTAAGTTAGAAATAATAAAAATATGCATCAAATATTTCATCAGATATTATCAGGGGACATTACAGTTTTATGTTGATGTCATATTTATAAGATGCAGATCAGTTTAAAGCCACACACTTTAAACTGGTTCTCATCTTACATCTGTGCCAGTCTCACGCCAGTCCCAGGTCCGGCTGCCACCTGGCCAGACCTTGCAGTCTTTATAAGACATGGAGCAACCTTTGACCTTCATGTGGCCCCAGGATATAGAAGCAATTTCTGGTGAAGACATGATCAGCTTTCCTGTGAAGGGGTGTTACAGAGGACACTTGAATCTGATGCACTTATTAGGTATTTTTTTGCTGTTTTTTGACTTTTTTCCACGATCTCATAAAATAGAAGTGGTACATGAATATAATAAACATTCAGTGCATCGACATTCCATCTGATACCGTCACTGACACCGTTTATATATAATATTAACGATTTCATAACTATTTTAACCCTCTATTAACATTCATTACTACTCATTATAAACCTAGCTCAAATAACCCGGAAATAACGCTTGTACATACATCTGACAACAGAAAATGAAGATTTACCTCATGCAACGATAACTTTGCATTGTATAAACAACTAAAATACTTTTAAGTCATGCACTATATAGTTATTACATTTATAATGAACAATCTTGCCTTGGCCTGCAACTCTATCTCGCTTCTGCTCCACTTATGTGTCAACAAATATGGCAGCGTGTGACGCCCGTACACACCCACCTGCTACGTCACTGGCAGGATTCTAAGCGGCGTGCGCTCAGCGTAGAGCGCGCTGATTGGCTGTCGACCAGTGACGCAGCCGGAGTCAGTAAGAGGCATGGTCCTCCCGCGTGCGCCTCAGTGCAGCCAATATTATTATACAAACGCTAAAAATATATTTTATTACGTATTTGTTTGTGTTTGTTTTGCCTGTATTCATTTGTTTCATTTATTTATTAATTCATGTGCATTTATTGATTTAATCCCTGCCACGCGCACACAGAAGCGGTTCTTGTCCTTCATGATGTGTATTTATGATGTCACTTCTGTTAAAAAACACCAGTAATGATGCGTGACACGTTAAAATAGCCCTTTAAATGCGTGATGATGAAGATGATGAAGTCATGGGGGCGGATGGTGTGGTAGTGGTCCACACACGTTAGATGCCCCCCCGATGATGCTCTGGGTGGGTTGTCGCGCTGAATTGTGGGCAGTTTTGGTCTAAGCGGAGCTCGTCCTCCTCAGCCTGGGAAAGATGGCTGCTCCGAGCACCACAGCGGCTCTTCCTCCAGCTCTGAGTCCATGTTTTGCGGTGGTTTGCTCGTTCCTGGAGCGCTACGGGTCTGCTTTGGATCTGCCCGAGCTGACGTTCCCTCAGCTGGAGCGGTACTTACAGGAAACATCAGCGGGTAAGACGTGAGGAGCGCTGGGGTTTGTTTTTATCCACACAGAATCCCCATCTCTGCTCATCGTGGATTTGAGCGCTTGAAGTTTTTGTTTATTTGGATCAGCAGCTTATACAATGATAAATCAAGGGTCGTAATCATTTTCCTCCGGCTTTTGAGAGGGACTACGAATGCGTGTTTTTGTCAAGCAGTGAGTTTAAACAGCCAGGTGTTGTTTTTCACCCTCTATGGCTCCATAACGCGTGAAACGCTTACAGAATAATCTCAAAATATAACGATTTATTTACACAACGCTAAAAGTGTTATCATAGCACCGAGCATAATTATATGACGAGGCATTTGGTTATTGCATAAAAAATGTACATTTACATTATCAACACCGACGGGGCTGGAGTGATACACTGCGCAGGCGCAGGCCGCTGTCAAACTTCTGATGCTACACTGTAATAACATCATAATGAACAACTGTAAGATTTGTTGGCGTGTTGTTTACGCCCCGTCCCGCCCCCTCTGAGACGATTTAATGCTGTTTAATGTCGTACACATGAGTGTTATTTTGACAGAGTGTCTGCATGTGGACTGGTCTCTCTGCTCTTTAGATTCACGACCCTGATGTTGTCATTTAGAAATGGAAACGTCACGGACGAATGACTGTCATTGGTGGTCCTGGTCTGACGCAGCAGACAGCTGATTGGTCTACTTAAGACTCATTGAGACCAATTCACAAAGTGTTGATAGTAAAACATGGTTTAAAGAGGAGACAGTTTATTTAGAAAAACTGTTATTTAAAACATTATGTGGTTACTAGTACTTTCTCCCAGTCCTTTGAACCCTTGAAAATGTGTTTACTTATTGTTTATTGCTTCTGTCGCTGTGTTTGTTGCTGTCATCACAGCTTGTCTGTTTAATATGTATTATGAATGTCATTGTTTGTGTAATTTTTTGTCTATAAAAAGAAAACAATAGTAAAACATTTACATATTAATGTGTTTTTCTATTTACATACATGTTACTGTAAATATGACCTAATTCATCATTTAAATGTGGCTTTTCTAATGTAGTTCCTCAACCTCTGATTGAGCTTCATGTCAAGCTGCTGCGTAAGACTGGCAGGACAGTTACACCGGACAGATGGGAGAAGTATCTCATAAAGGCGTGTGCTTCATTTCTCAATCACATGACCACAAATGAGCATGTACATTTGCATGTGAATGCATGAGTTTAATGAGGTCATGTTGCTGCAGGTGTGCCAGGAGTTTAACAGCACCTGGGCTTGGGAACTGGAGAGGAAAAGCTACAGTGAAATGACTGTTGAGTGTAAGACCGGTATCCTAAAGGTTAGTATTACTAACTTACTACTAACTGAACTAAATGATTTGTTGTACATAAGTGTGCTGGGCTCTGATTAGCAATGCTATTATATTGTAACTGCTGTTATACATTCTGTTTATTACATGCTAATTACATACATTCTCAAATGTAATCACAGTAAAGACTTCCAGCTGGAATCATGACGCATGTTTTGTTTCATTACCAGTTCTTGTGTGAAAGCCAGTTTGATGACAATCTCAAGTTTAAGACGTTAGTTAACGAGGAAGATCCTGACAAAATGCGTCTGCAGCCCATCGGCAGAGACAAGGAGGGACTTCTGTACTGGTTTCAGTCAGACCAAGAGCAGAATGTGCGTTTGTATGCAGAAGAACAAGACGACCTGGATGGTTCCTCCTGGAGATGCATTGCAAGGTGAGGAAACTGTGTGGAAAACTTAAAACCGCAGTCTGTAACTTTCACCTCTGTCGTCATCTCAGTTTGAAACACAAAACTGCAGAAAACGTAAAGTAATATGTTGAAGTCAAATGAAGCCAAACTGACATTTCCCGGGAAATGTCTTGGAGACCCGACAGCTCAAATGATAAATCATTATTATAAACTTACCGTTGTGAATCAGGGTAAGATAAAGAAACAGTTTTGAACGCTGATCTGTCATGTACTTGAACAATAAGTCATTTTTGTTTTTTATAACCTAAAAAGTTCCGGATTATAGTTCTAAAGAGAGATCAAGAATTCTGATGTACATAGAGATGATTTTCTTGTGTCAAGAGTCAAGGAATCACATGAGAACAATAATGACCAAACGTTTTATTAATGTTATTAACAGTTGTATGCATGTTATCAGCAGGTGCTGTATGTTCTGTAGGAATCAAACCCTTCATCTACCCCAGCAGAGACATAAAGAGTTTTCACTCATACTGTAGCAGTTACAGTTCATTTGCTAAAGCTTATTAAAGATCTTTCTGAGCAATGCATTTTTATTTAAAACAGGACAAGAAACGATCTTGCAGACACGATTGAACAACTGAAAGCAAAGATGGATTTGTCTGTTCACCAAGAGAAGCTGGATGGTTCCGCCAGTCCAGGTGCTGAGACAGAAGATATTAAAGGTAAAACACTTTTAAACATCACTATTTTAACCATGACTGTAACCAGCACAGATTGTCAGATGTTTGTCCCTCACAATATGACTTATTAATTATTAATCATGTGATATATATATATTTTTTAAGGAGAGGTTGGGGATTATGGATCAAGACAAAGTGACTTAACCAAAAGCATCATCCATTCAACAGAAGTAATAGTACCTGACAGTGTTAAAAGAGAGCTGTCACCTGATGCTGCTAAACCAGAGCGAGAGGACGCAGATGAAGCTGAATTCAAAGATGCTGAAATGCTCAGACCCAAAGCAGAGCCAATGTCAGTTATAGACAACAGAGTCAGCACCATCAAAACCCTCGTCAAAGAAGAATCCAAAGACAGAGTCTGGAACGCTGTCTCCGTTGTCATGCCCCCTTCTGTTGTCAAACATGAACAGCCAATGAAATCAGAGCTCGGTGAAGACACGAAAGATCTGAGGTTCGAGAACGTGGCTAGAGCTATAAAGAGCGATCAACAGGCGAAAATACCACTGAAGAAACGAGAGCTGAAAAGAAGCGGAGGATATGACATCAGCAATCACCACGGCAACATAAACCATAACAACAATAACCTGAACAGCAATGGGAGTGTCATCACTGGCGGTATAATTGTTCGTAACCCTGCTGTCATACCATTGGTGGAACGACAGGTCAAAGGTGAACACTCCACTGAGACCGGTGCTGTGTCACAAGAGATGAACATCCAGGCACCTTGTGTGAAGGAGACGACTGTGGAGTCGTACCAAAAGACAGTACGAGAACAATATGTAGGTGTTGGGGTGATCAAGGGTCCCATTGAGCGCAAGAGGCCATGGGCTGAAAATGATGATGCGCTCACAAAAGACAGAAATGGTCTTCATGGAAATGGACATGCGTTGGGGTCTGGTGGCAGATGTGCAGACGATAACAGACAGTCTGTGCTGGTTGGGAAATCTGTGGTTAATGCAGACAATTCTGAAGTCCCTTGTAGTGTCCCAGAGGACATTTTGTCCAAAGACGTTAGCAGGAACTGCCCAGATGTGTCAGAGAAACCATCAAACCTGGTTGAGCAGGTGGCTCAGACCATCCAAGAGATGAAGAGTCCCGTATTGGAGGAAGAAAACAAGAAGGAACAAGAGAAGAACAGCAGGACGACGACTCTCCCAGACAGAGTAAAAACTGATGTCACAGCTGAGAAAGAAAGTGAAGACAAGAGTATGAAAAGCCCAAGAAAGAGAAGCTCAGAAAAAAGTAAATCCAAGCTGAGAAGAAGAGATGTTCAAAACACAGAGCCCTCATTCAGCTCTGGCGAGGTTTTGGGAAGGGAGGCAGAAGAAGGTGAGAAATTTAGACACAGTGATGATGAAGAGGTTTCTTCAGAGCTTCAGAAGGAAGGGATTCGACTGAAGATTAAAATCCCGCTTCATAGGAGAACTCCTGAACTTCAGCACAAGGACATGGAGTCAGAAACCAGCAATCGACGGTCCCCACGAAGATCTGCTAGAATCTGCAAACCCAGCCCCAAAGTGGCAGATATTCGGGATCGGAAACAGGACAGGAAACTTCCAGCCTCCTCTGCAGCTCAAGATGAAGAAGAACACATGGAAGATGAAGAAGTAAAGATAAAGTCCAAGAAGGAGGTTGACGTGAAAAACGTGGACATGGAAGGACAGACAAAATCTTTGAAGGTAACATAAAATATTTTTATATCCAACAAAAAAAAATGACTTAATGTTTTCATTTATATGGATCTCCGACTTTTTTAGGGCAAACGGCGACACAGGCGGCCTCGCTGGTCAAAGACTCGTTCTAGAAACTTCAAATCTAAAGGAGTTCTGGAGGGGGAGGAGGATGTGGGTGATGACAAAGCCCCAAACGATGAAGACAACAAATCAGAGAGAGACAATAAGAGCGAGACAGACTCAGAGCGATCAAATGAGCTTCCACCTGAAGATGCTTGTAAACACTGTGGTCTCACCAACCACCCAGAACTGGTGAGTTCCAGATGAATCACACGTCAGTTCAAACACATCTTTTAGATTTAGAAACAGAACAAGCGTGCCCCTGTATTCCTAAAGGTCAAGCACAGTTCAGAAGATCTTTCTCAAAAGATTCCACCTACAGAATGGAGCTATATTATCTACCACAAACCAAAAGACCGGTCATGCCAATCAACCTCCCAGCTGGTGTGATTTGCATATTCATAGTTCTGTGTATATTAAATAAAGCAAGGGTGTAGAGTTGCATTCAAATTCAAACCATGAAAGAAATTATTTTCACAGAAAAATTATGTTCAAATATTTTATTTTGCTGATCAAAGATTAGTTTTAATGGATAAAGTGATCAACTACAGGAGGATTTAAGAGTGTGTCTTCATCATATCTTCTCCCCCTGTGTGTTTTCAGATTCTCCTGTGTGACATGTGTGACAGTGGATATCACACAGCCTGTCTGAGGCCTCCTCTGATGATCATTCCTGATGGAGAGTGGTTCTGCCCCCCCTGCCAGCATGTAAGAGAGGAAATCTCTCCATCAAACCGTGTGTGTATGTGTGTGTGTGTGTGTGTGTGCAGTCTGTTGATGACTGTGTGTGTTTCTCTCATTCATAGAAGCTTCTCTGTGAGAGGTTAGAAGAACAGCTACAGAATCTGGACACAGCTCTGAAGAAGAAAGAGAGAGCTGAACGAAGGTACACACACACACACGCACACACACACACACGCACACACACACACACACACACACACACACACACACAGATGACATAAATATCATGAAGTGATCTTGTAATCTGGAGTTTTAAATCTTTTCTTTCTATCTGTCTCTCTCTCAGACGTGAGCGGCTGGTGTATGTGGGCATCAGCGTGGAGAACATTATACCCACTCCAGTGAGTACTGTACTATACTGTACTATACTGTACTATACTGTACTGAACTATAAGACACAATATAATGTACTATTCCATGCAATGCTATGCTGTAGTGTACTATACTGTACTGAACTATAACACACAATATAATGTACTATTCCATGCAATGCTATGCTATAGTGTACGATCCTATTTTTAAGTTAAAATTCACACAGCACAAGGTCGGGCTGTGGAAGGCTGTGGATCGGTTTATTTGATCTGAATGTTGTGACAGGACGGTGATGCTGAAGATGGTGTGACAGAGAAGAAGAAAGATGCCAAGAAGAGCAAGAGTTTGGGGAGAAGATCCACCAGGACGAGGAAATCCATCAGCTACAGGTGATCAGTGTTCCTCACAGACTCCAGTACTGCATTCACATTCAATCCGAATCACATTATTGGTGTATTTGACTGGAATCTGATCTAAATGATTATCTGTCCACACTGTTTATCACAACTGTTCAGATCTGATTGGTGCATACCGTGGCTCTGTTTTATGGAATAGCTGCACTGATTTCTATGGCAGCAACAGATTGACCAATCAGTGGTTTGAATGGCATGACAAATCACGTATGAATGTGGCTTGTAACAGATTTGAAAAATCAGATTTCATGTCATTTTTTGCTGTTCACACTTGGTAGATATGATCAGATTCCTGTCAGATATGTACAAAAATCGGATCTGGACTGACAGTGTGACTGTAGTGCAAGTGAAGAAACCGGTTTGACTCATTTCACCTCATCTGCTCTTTACTGGCAGGTTTGATGACTTTGATGAAGCCATTGATGAAGCGATAGAGGACGACCTGCAGGACTCACAGGGAGAAGGTTGATCTTATAGACTGTGTTTAGTGTTCTATAGTGTGTGTGTGTGTGTATTGGTCTGAACTGAGGTTCTTGTTATGGTTCTTGTAGGTGCTGATCATGGTAAACATGTGGCAACCAGCACCGGTCCACAACAGAACCCAGCGAGTCGAGAGAGTCGGCGCTCTGTGAAACCTGTCGCACCGCGCAAGAGGAAACGCCGGCGACTCAACGACCTGGACAGTGACAGTACAGTGGACGAGGAAGAGAGCGAGGACGAGTTTCAGCTCAGTGACAGGTGTGTGTGTGTGTGAGAGAGAGAAAGAGAGATTCACAAATATGTTAATATAGTTAGAACAGAAAGATAAAAGTATTTAATTTTTAGTTCACAAACAAGGCATGAGAGGTTTAATATGAGGTGTGTCTCTGACACGTGATATGTAATATCTGACTGTTAGCATGGAGGAGGAGTTTGTGGTATCTGGTGATGATGCGTCTGAGGGAGGGGCCGTCTCTGATGAGTGGGGCAGTGCTGAGAGTGACGCTGCTCAACCACCACCCAGAAGAACCAGCAGATACACACACACACCAAAATCCAGGAGGAGCAGACGCCGACAGAGAGCCTCCTCAGAGGAAGAGGAGGAGTTAGACTCTGAGGCGGAGGAGGAAGAGGAGGAGGAAATGGGTCAGTTTTCACCTACAGTCTGTTTACCACCCTAATTATCTGACCCAGATAACAAGGAACATTCTCAGAACGCAGGCTAAAAGATCAAAAAAGTTCTTGCAGTAACATTAGTAAAGCATTTCCCTAACATTATGTCATACATATCAAAAAAGTTACTCCTAAGTAGTTAGTGGAGCGTTTTATAAATGTTACGGAATAAAATGTAAAAAAATGTTTGAATAATGTTTCTATAACAAAGCAATAATGTTAACACAAACTGGATGTTTTGAACGTTCCTAGAACTTTTAAAATAACCATTTAAATGTTTTTGTTATTTAATTGGAAACGTTACAGAAACATTTTTGCAGCCTAAAATTGTTAGCTGAGGAGATGGAACCTCATGTATGACATCATGTTTTCATTGATCTGTCAGAAACGGAGGGATCGAATGAGTTTAGCGAGAGTGATGTTGATACGAGTAGAAGACGTCCACGGCGCCGTCAGAACTCTTATGTCAACTACTATGAAACGTCAGAATCCGACGGGTCACGGAAGGTGTCGAATCAGAACTCATCTCAGCTTCACCGTCGACGACTGTCCAGCTCCAACAGTGAAGGTCAGTCCCAGCTAACAGGGAACATTCTTAGAATGTTGGCTAACGTTCTTTAAAACTTCTCTTTAAGTAAAGTGGTTTAAATATATTTCTATATTTATATTTCCTGTGGAAGGTGCAAGACCATAAAATACTCGTCCAGTCATTGCTTTCAGTTCGACTTGTCTGTCAAACTATGTATGTGTTCATGTGTTGGAGGAGGTGTGGCTTGAGAGACTCTGAAGTGAGGGCGGGATCTCATGATTTTAAAACCAGCTTGCTTCTCTGAAATTGCCTCCCCTAGGAATCAGAATAATTTTTTTTGTGATTTTCATTGTTTCGTGTTTTTCTTGTTTATTGTTTTCTTCGTCACTTCACATTTGGTGTGTATAGTGAAAATGTTTTGCACACTGTTATTGATACTGTTACATTTATTTGCAACTAAAAAATGTAAACACATCACACTGTTTGCTCTCATCATTTGTAGAGTCCGACCTTTCTAGAGACTTTGAGCCAAAGGCCCTGCAGAGGAGAGAGAGAGGACAGAGGGGCGAGTCCAGGAGAACACATTCCAAACAGAGACGTAAACAACTGAAACAGAGACAGCAGAGAAGCTCTAGTGAGGAAGAGGAGGAGGAAGATGAGGAAACAGAAGGGTCTGAGGAAGAGGAGCACCCCCTCCGCAAGAGGTCAAACCGCATAGAAACAGATGAAGAAGAAGAAGAGGAAGAGCTGAAGCCGAGGCGGCAGAGCACACGAGGAAAGATCTCCTCCAGCAGGTCCTCTAAGGTCCTGCAGAACTCCAGGTGGAAGCACACAGCCGGTGTGGGGCCCCGGGGGGTTTCCAGGCACAACGGCCTGCTGCCTCTGAGGGCCATAGCTCAGGATGAAGATGAGGATGAGGAAGAGTTTACTGGGGACACGGACCTTGTTAACTTTGTGTTTGACAGTGAACAGTTGTCCTGATGTGTCCAGATACATTTATTTTCTCACCTCCTGGAATGTTCCTCGTCAGTCACCGTAGTCTTCTGTTTTTCTGGTGTAGTGGACCAAATTAAGCCTCGAGAGGAGTCGTTGTATTTGTTCAAATGTTTGAATGCACTCTGATCCCCAGCATCACACAGCCGCATGCATCCCCCGGTTTAGAACAGGGTCTCCTGAGTACAGTAACAGAGTGAAGCACTTTGTCATTTTCGGCCAGTAACGTTTTATTGGTACAGAAGCTTCTGTCAGCCTGTAGATACATACACTGAACTCTGTGCAGTTCAAGCTCATGTGTTACGTGTATTTCAAACTGGTGTTTTAAGAGTCTTGAGTTTTGTGTAAAACAAGTTTTTTTTCTTTGTTGAAGGTGGGACATTTGTGAATAGGGGTGTTAATAGGTATTAATACTGGATGCCGTATCTTGCCTTTTATAGCTCACCCAAAAATGAACATACAGTGATCATTTTCTCACCCTCATACTGTATGTCCCAAACTGTATGACTTGACTTCTTCTGTAGGGCCACAAGAGGATCATATGTCCTGCTCTTTATCCATACAATGAAAGTATATGGTGAAACTCCACAATAATGACAGTAAAGTATCTTAAATGAGTCTATACAGTGTGTACAGTGTGTGTGCTGTATTCACTCCAGTTATCCTTCACTTTCATTGTATGATAAAAGAGAATTTCTTATTGTGTTCCAAAGAAGAAAGACAATCGTGCTGAACTGAACTAACATCAGGGTGAGTCAAAGATGACAACATCTTCATTTTTGAGTGATGTTTCCCTTTAATTTTACCAGTAAATACAAACTCTGTAGTAGGCAAGATCATTTCATAAACACAGGAGTTAAAATTACAGGTGCACAAGTAGTAAATAATTTTAATTGACTAATGTTCTCTCTTTACTAAAACAACAGTATAATATATCAAAATAAATATTATTTGCTTTTATTTTAAATGCACTTTTGTGGAGGTCATGGAACATTTAATGAAACCTCTGCACTGAGTCACATGATGTGTCTCATTAAAGTCATTTGTTCTGAAGGCTGAACCTGTTTGTGTTCTTCTGTCATTCTGTATGCACTTGTTATTGAAGCACCTTTCCATTGTGTCGTATGTTATCCGACTGCTCACATGTTCAGTTCGCCACAGCAGACTGAATCTCTTCTGAAAGAGCTTCAGTATTTCACTGTTGTTTTATTTCAAACTGGTGTTCTGTATGCTGGAAGACTGATGGCATGAGAACACTATGAAACCATTCCAAGACTTTAAAACAATTCAAATCTTTAAAAGCTCCACAAGCACTAGAGTAACTCTGGTCTCTGCTTTCAGTTCAAGAATGTGTTTTTACTCTGTGTACTACTGGAATTTGTTTTCTTCTCATTTTATGTTTTACTCCTGTTTTCCAGTTGTAAATCACCGTACTTCAAGAAAATTATCCACATAACAGAAATAAATTTAATGGTTCTGTTACTGTTTTCGCCTTAATATTTCCTTTTTATAAATACTTAAGTAGCGGCATTACCGATGTAAAATATAACAGCAAATAAAGAATAAAAGTGAATTCTCCCCATTTGTAAGTTGCTTTGGATAAGATTAATATTTTAAACAAATGTTAATATAGAAGTTCAAAACCTTAAAATGGCATCTATTATGATTACATTAAAATAATTTTGATTACAATTGTAAAATTATTTTTAAATGTGTTTAATATCTTTCAATAAGTTAAATTACTCGCTTTAACAATACAAATATACAGATTATATTAACCATTGTATGACTAAATGATCAATTATATGGGGGCCAATTTAACCTATAATCATGATGTTGCGCAATGTCTCCTCCAGACCTGAGGAGGCGCTGCAGTTTTAATCATGACATTGAAACGCATCCGCTGTTCTCGTACGTCATAAAGATGCTGCTGCTGCTGAGTGAAATTAAACAAGCAACTAGAAGAGATGTCAATATCAGAGGCGGAGCCTTGTGGGCCACAGGAGCTGATTACGGGCTGTAGCCAATAAAGTGGCGCTTTGTCACATGATACTTGTAGTGTAACATTTTTTGGCCCAATCACAATCGTTTATGTTTACTAGACAAGGCATTTTATTCACTCGCTTTATTAACATTTCTGAGGCGTATTTGCATTCAAATGTTAGACAATAATCTGTGCAACGAGTAGATTTAAGTGTTTAAACTTTTAAAAGCCAAAGTCTCAATTACATCATGTAAAGGTTGTTGTAATTTGTGTGCGGCTCAGTGGAGGTACAGGTTGTCTGGGCCATCTTTTAGAAAACACCCGCGCGTCTCCCACAGGAAACACGAGATCAGCGGCATTTGCAGCCCAATGAACCTCAGACGTGACGCGTGACAGCGAGCGTGAAAACATTTGAAAGTTTCTCGCGTTACACGTGTGTGTGTGTGTGAACGTGTAACGCTTTATATAACAGACAGACAGACAGCCGAGCCTAGCAGAGCAGCAGTGTGTGTCTGTGTTATTGTGTCCGCGGGGCATCAGTGCTGGTCCATTTACAGTCACATATTCAGATCGATCAATATGGTGCTGTTGAAGAGTTTGCCTCCACCCAGCGAGGGCATCAGACTGCAGCAGGCCGACACCGCAGCGGTTCTGGACGGGAAGAGACTCGGGTCCGGGACTCTGTTCGTGGCTGAGGCGTGAGTAACCAGTACTGCTGATGTAAACTGGCAACTAACTTGTTAAAACTGTTAAATGCGCCTTGTGCTCGTGTTGCATGTTTACTAAACCTTACAAACGTACTTACATGATGGAATATAACGGTAATGCTATTTACTGCGATCCTGTATGTGTCATATTAACGTATCATGATATTTACAAGGGTTCACAATTTATTTCGAGGAATCATTTTATAACCATGATATTATGACTTGAAAACACAGCATTTCCAAGGTGTTATGCTAAGATAAATATGGAAATACAATTCTTTCTCCATGGTAGTGCACTGGGGGTTAAATGTGACGAAACCTGTAGAAAATCTGTGCGGGTCATATTTCATGTTGAGATACACGCTTTAGTTAAAGTCATAAATCAAGTATAATGTGTCATTTAATGATAAAGCACATGTATGCTAATTTAACGACTGTCATGACATCATTAATGTTTAACATAAATGTATGAATCAAACAAAATACAGCAAAAAAATACAAGCAATATTTCCTAAAACGACACGCTCACATATGCATTATAAAAAATGTTTAAATGTCAATCAACAAATGTGATGCATATGAACTGTAGGCAGATATGTATGATTAATGAAGCTGGTTTACACCTGCTCTGTGGTCTCAGACATCTGTCGTGGTTTGATGGATCAGGCATGGGTTTCTGTCTGGAGTATCCCTCCATCAGTCTGCACGCCATCTCGCGAGATCTCGCCGCGTTCCCTGAGGAGCATCTGTATGTGATGGTCAATGCAAAACTGACTGGTGAGGTGTCAGATGATCAAATATTATCACTGTCATTTGTGTTCTGTATGAAAGCAATGATTGGATGTCCTACCTGCCTTTCAAACTGAGGAAACCTCAGGGTTCAGCAGTGTTTTTTCACACATCTGATTTTAAATGGGTTCCAAAAAGGGGTGTAGGTAAATCCAACTGTGGTAAGGTGGGAGGGGTGGAATATGGAAAGAGGGAGGAGATTGCATTTCATGTTCCTTCAATTGCATAAAATACCTTATTTGCATACCATCAGTACATGAGTTTTCTGTCTGTTTGTATGTGTGTTTAACATGAACGTTCTAAACTGTGTCTCTCAGATGAAGGTGAGGCTGAGATGCAGAATGAAGATCCAGAGAAAGCAGGAGATGATGATGATGATGAGAGTGAAGATTCAGAAACCATCTCAGAGATTCGCTTTGTGCCCAGTGATAAAGCCGCA
>JAZGTI010004691.1:0-27393 GCA_036877585.1 Botia kubotai
GGAGAGTATGTAAGCAGGAACTCGTGTTCCTGTGCAGGAGCCAGGATACCCACGGCTGGACTGATACTGAACACACTGTCTGAATCAACACGATGCTGGATGGTGGATGGATCTGGAGTTTCTCCAGGAAACAGAGACCGGAGGTTGGGCTGCATGATTTGCCAGTGGAATGGAAGTTCCAAGTGCCTACAGTGTATATAAGCACAATATTGATTTACATGTGTAAAGTTATAGAACAAACATACCAGTGATTGTTTGTACATAACTGTTCTGTGTTCTTTTAAAAAGGTGTTAAAGGGGCTCACGCATTGTTTTTAATGATGACTGTCTTCTGAAGGGTGGAGTGCGGATTGGTCGATTCGAACCGCACAAAATGGTCAGCCGTGACATCAGACAATTCCCCAAATCTAGGCTGATCTTCTCCACCCGATACTGAAACCAGCTGAACCGCAACCAGCTGACCTGTACCTGAGAATGTTTTTTTTTTACATTTTCAGAACATTGCTGAACTGTTGCTCCTTTACATTTCAGTATATGTAGATAACAAGTAACTTCAGTTTGGCTGAATTTATTCCCTACCTTGAAGGGTAATATCTGTTACTTGGCAGTTGTCACAGACAATGGTAAAATCCTGAGTACAGTCCTCAGCCGTAGTTGGAAAAAACACAACCTAAATAATGAAACAAATCCAAACGTACTGAATCACAGACTATCGCATGCATGCTTAATCTGTGCCAGGTACATCCATACCCAGCCAACACTGAATGTTCTCAGAACATTGGCTAATGTTCTCTAAAAGTTCTCTCAAAGTCAAAATCATTCCTGCAGTAACATTAGTAGTTTTATATCATATAAAAAATTGTCTTAAGTTGTTAGTGTAATATTTTAAGAACGTTATGGAATAATGTTCTTTAAACAAAGCAATAACATTAATACAACGTCTAAATGACATTTTAATGTCAACACCTTCACATGAAAAAAACGTCATTTTTAATGTTTCTGCAACTGTTAGGGAAATGTTCTTATAACTAAAATTGTTAGGCGTCTGTGAAAAGATCTCACCTCAATGACGGTGGCTTGTCCAGGCAGAAGACCAAAAACAGAAGGACTGATGGCAAAAGGAGGCTGTTCTGCATAGGCTGCCTTCACTGCTGACTGAGAGGAAAATGAAGTGGGTTAATGTACAAAATATGAATTCAATCATGTTTATTTGAGCGTGCTTACCCTGAGGCTGGAGGCAGGCCATTGTTTCTTAGGCATTAGGCAGAATGTTCCAGAACTCAGGCCTTCATTTCGACATACAATCTCTATAAACTTCACCCCTCCAGCTAGGCAGTAACCACAGTCTATGACTGCAGGCACTGGACACCCAGAAATGGCAATTTAGTAAAGTAATAATAAAATGCAAGTATCATTTTGTGTATGCCAGGCTAGCCCGGAACGTTCTCAGAATATTATCTAACATTCTATAAAAAGTTCTCTTAAGGTTATAAAAAAAACGTTCTTGCTGGCCAGTAATGCTGGTCTAACTTTTTTAACCTTATATATGAAAAAGTTGCTAGTGGAACATTTGAAAAACATTACAGAATAAAAATGTTTACATAACGTTCATATGACCAAGCGATGTTTATATGACATCTAAACGACTGGACGTTTTGAATCCTCTTAGAACGTTCAAAATAACATTTTTAAAATATTTGTAACTTAATGGAAACATCAGGGAAACGTTCTTACAACCTAAAATTGTGAGCTGGGTGGATGTTTTAACTGAAAAATATTTAAATGCGCTAGGCATGCCCTGATATAGTCATTTATTTTCAGGCAATCATGTTAAAACAATTTTGGAGCTATGCAGGAGGATGAGAGTCAGGGCAACCAGTTTCAGAAATATTAAATCTGTCAGCGAGTAGAGATTTTATGTTTGTGTTGACTCACGAGTCAGTATTGGAGGGGGTCTGTGAGCCTCCACTGGTATAATAAGAGGATATGGTGACTGTGTCTCCACAACAAGAATGTCCTCATAATCAGCCAGGGAGTCTGGAGCAAAGCGCACCATATACTGACAGCTCATGCCAGGAGCTACAATTCCCCCCTCACCAGGGAACCTGCCTGTGAAACATATACATATCATACATATATATCTGTTACACTATACTTCTTATTTTGAGCTCATATTAATTAAGAGTGATATAAACCTACAGTACAACACGAACAAACAATATAAATGAAGGTCGGACAGAAGCAAAAAACATTGTATCTACTTATTTTGGCCTTCGACATTTTCAGATTGACCATTACACCATATTGCCACTTCCAAGCAGCAGTCAGCAGTCAATTGAATAGTAAATATTTAGATAATATTGTGTAAAATAAATTTTTAATCAAATTTAAAAAATGTTTGTATAATCTTAACTGCAGGTTACTTTACATAGTTTTCATTATATATCAAATAAAGGCAATCTGACATTTCTCGGGAAATCAGACCTGACAGCTTAAATTACTATTATAAATGTACCGTTGGGAATTAGGATAAGGTAAGGAGATCACGTTCAACACTGATCTGTCATGTACTTGTTCGATCGCTTAATTTTGTTCATTTTTAACCCCAAAAAGTTATTTTGCAGCTTTGCAGCTTTAAATTGTAGTATGATTATATCAGCACAATGACTGCCATCAGACTTCTTAGACATCAGCATTATCCATTAAAAATCATACTGGTTGACTAACTGTCTCCCACTAAACGGTTTATTCCAAATCTTAAACCGGTTAGGCCTAACTAAGCAGAGTATTTACATTTTCACCAGCAGATGTCGCTAGTTCCTAATTCTGCCACCTGAAGCTAATTATAGCTGTAAATAAATTCCACAGAATTCTTTGGAATCCTGTGATAACTTTAAGTCTGGCCCTAAAATTCTTTTGCGCAGAATGTTATTTATTGTTTATTTACAACATTCCCTCAGTTCAGCAGTGAAAGACTTACAGTTTTACTGCAGATGCACCTTTGAACTAAGATGTTAAGCCAACACAAATGGGGCTTTCATGAAGTTAACAGGCAAGTCTCTTTTTTGGAAACTCACCCAAACCAACAGAAAAATGCGGTGATGTTGGAGGAATCAGACGAATGTGACGACTGGTCGCAGTCATGTTTTTTAACTCCACCACAGTCTACAGGAAACAGACGGCACCATTGAGAACAGAAAACACACAGAACTGGAAAGACACCATTCACTTCATATGCAGAAAGTTGATCTTGTCCTGTGAGCAAAGACTCACGAATGTTTAGACCAACAGTGTTTCAAAAGCAGTTCAATTAAGAACCTCAAATGATTGATCAGTTACACGCATTATAGGTTTAAGCATGATCATAAAGTCCAATAAGGAACTGAATGAACTCAAATAAATCAAATGTAAGACATAATCAGTGAGTTTGTACCTCATACACTTGTCCTATGTTGTAGTCAGTAAAGATGATCGCAGGTGGATTTGCAATGAAGATGGGAACAGGGGCCTCAGGACTGGTGTTGAAAAACAGAAAGGGAATATTTGGAATATTTTGTTATCTCATCTCATTACACAATGTCATGGGTCTGGTTAATGAACTCTATGGTAATACACAATTAAATAAACAACAGTTATTCTCACTCAATAATGGCCGTGTATCACAAACAGATGGCTTGATTATTAAATCTACAGTGGATAAAACTGAATAAATCAGTTTTGCCCCATCAGGCATTAGCAAGAATCAGTCTTTTGTGTTGTATAACTTGTGGTAGCTGGTAAGTTGATGTGTCCTGGAGTGTCACGTACTATATTCCATCCAAAACAATTGTAACTTAATTTTAACTTTTACAACCTCTTTAATTAACATTCTGGTTGGGACAGATGAGCGAAGCAGAATCTGGAATAAATCAACTGATTTAATGATGTATTCCAGTTCTCTCTCATTACCAGCACCTGGCATTCTGATGTGTGTTTGAAGAAATTTTAATTATACCACAAGGCTTGTAATATGCATTGTAGATTAACCCCGTCTACTGGCCTGCAATGTCATGATGACAATGTTGTGCTATTCAGGCTTTCACATTCTGATAAAAATATATCACAATGCGCAGCATTTACATCATAAGGCACAAAACAGGGTGTGATCTTTATCTTGAGCGTTCATGTGTATCATATTTCCCCTACCCAAGCTGCTCAAATATTGTGGCATTAATGGTTAAATAAAGCTGTCTGTAATGCAAACAGCACAAAAACAAAGCTCAAGGCCATTTTGGATTACAAGTGAAGTCAAGCGTTGAGACAATAAAGGCCCTTATTTTTCCTTATTTCCACTATTTTTCCAGGTCAAATATTAAGCAACAAACAATATATAACAATGCGTTTAATTAAGATTAAACGCATTACATCTATTATTAAATAGACAATAAATCAAATCTATTATTCTTTCCCTATTGTTTTGATTTTCTTTTTTGTTTTGTGTTAAGCATTTTGGAATGAAATTTAATAAGAAATATATATTTTTTCCTATCTTTGTCTCCTAGACAGTAATGACATGAGCAAATGTCATGCGTCTGTGTACATTTCTCTGATTTTTCTCCTTAAAAATAGGCTCCAGAAATCACTCGTGTCTCCTCTAGTTATTTTATTGAATCTGCCGAGCACTGAGAATGTCATTATGTATCTTAGCTAATAAAAAGCAAACCCTAAGCAATATAAACTAATCTTGAAGAGTCGTTAAAATCAAGTAACTCTCAGCAGATGTCCAACCTTGTCTTTCCTCTGTCTTTTGCCCTATTTTTCTGCCTCTCCCCTGGCATAATAAGGGACTTTCCTCCACGCGGCGCATTAGGGAGCAGAAAGCGTGGGTTTCGCAAAAACGTATGTTTCTCTTTGTGCTTCTGCAGGGCGGCACTGTCTTCCGCCAAACTCTGAGAACTGGGTCGCTCCTTCCGCGCGGCCTTCCGCACCTTGCCCAGGTTCTGAGGGGAAATTTGAAGAATGAAATGACAACAAAAGGCACAGAGCCATTTCCAAGTCTTTTCAGAGACATTGTTTGTGATGATAAATTAAGTACAGCTCTTCAAATCACTGTCCTAATAAAGACAAAGATAATTCTGCTGCCCTCTTTAGTGGACATATGTAGTAATGTTTATGACCAAACCTCAGTGGAAGTACCCTTGATGGATCCAGACTCCACAGAGGAAGGAAGAGTGAGGGTCTCCTCTGATTGGTCCAGCAGACTCTCGGCCGTACGCGCAGGCGGGGGGAGCAAAGTATAACCATCATCCTGCAGTTCGGTGCGGATGTGCATGTTATACGAGACAGTTGGCTGAACAAAGCCAGGCGTGACCTTTCCTGCAAAGAATGAGATGGTTAAGAATATCAGTATTATGAAATGTACTCTAATTGCTTTAGGGTTGCTTAATTACCTTTTGGCCTTTTAACAACAGGGGTGTGCACTGTTGTATAGTCCGGTGGACAAATCAAGTCGTTCCTTCTGAGAAGGTCACTGTCCACACACCACTTGAAGGCTGACTCAACTTTGGAGACATAAAAGTTGAAGTACTTCTAACCAACAGATTGTGGCAAGTAAAAACAGGTAGTTTGTTTACATAAACAGAACTGTTCTGATGTACCTGGGGGTAGGCCCAGCTGATGGTACGCCTCACCCACTTCCTCCATCATTTTGGTCCGATGGTGTTCCTCTTTGGCAGCAGCTTGCAGACGGGCCTGTGTTATATGTGTCTCCAGCATTTTAGCATCTTGAATCCGTTTGTTATATTCAGAATGTACCTGGACATGATATTGAGGCAAAGTTCTATAATGTCGCAAGACTTTTTTTGACATTTTATTGGGAAAGACTCTTTTGAAATATGAGCAGACAGACACCTGTTGTAGCTCCTCCACGTACTTTTCATGATAGCCGTCACCTTCTCTGCGTGATTTACTGAGATTAGCAACAGTGTCTTTCCCAATAACCTCTGTGGTGTAAAGGTCTTTGAATATGCTTGCCAGCAGATGAGAAATATCCTGTACACACAAAACTGCTCACTCTCGAAAACGTATGAAAATTAAATTGCCTTTGTTGTTAAAGTTTTTTTACTAATAGCAATGTTTTTCCACAAACCTTTAACAACAATTTATTCAAGTATGTTACTATGTACCTGCTGCAGAAAATTAGCAAAATACACACTTGTTAAAATAAATACTTAATATGCATATTAATATTGAATCACATGTACTCCTTAATCTAAACAATGTGTCGGCACTGTGCACTTTGTACATGAAACATAAGTATCAACAGTGATAACCAAAAGTCATTCATCTACCTGACATGTTGCGGATGCCGGTTTATGTCGGTTCATGGAGGGCTCAGACCTCCCTAATGCTTTTGGTTCAGTATCATCTGCCATTTTTTGTGGTAAAAGAAGTGTTTACAAAACACGCGAGAAGAGTGTTTGACACGCGAGAAGCTTGGTGATCGTGGTATTTTATGCAAAAGTCTCACGACGGGCATATATAAGATTAAATCAAGTTACATTATACACTAAAAGATGCCCCGGACAACCTCCCTTTCTATTTTACAGTGACCACCATGTTTGTTTACACGGCGTTACCGTGGTAACGTGGCGCGCTATAGACCTGCGCGTCCACCGCCATTTACGTTAATTAAAAAGAGCTAGACTATTTACAGTGGCTCAAAACGTATTTGGACAGTGAATGTACACTAAGGTAAATGCATACATTTCATTTCAATAAATATTAAAATAATAAATCAAGTGGTAAACGTGACAAACGTTTTTTAGAACTCACAAGGTAGTTTTAAGAACAGGTGCCCTAAAATTTCCTAAAATTTAAGACGCATATATATTTATGTAGACTGTGTTATTTACGTTCTTTAGACTAATCTATACATTTTATAGATAAATAATAGGTGTAATGTTATAGACAAGATATTGTTTTTAAAATTAAGTCAGTGTCTTATATCTTTGTACTAAAGTAAAATAAATGATTACAGTACACTTAAAGTAATGTTAGATGAAGCAGCATACCATAAGATAAGTTCCACAGCAGTTTTACAATGAGCAAGCTAAAGATAACTGGTGAGGAAAATCCCACTAAAAAGATATAACACAAATACAATTAGTTATTTACAGTATGTACATTGCAATAAAGGAGAAACAGACACACATAAATACATATGAAAGCTTAGAGATAAAACAGCAATTATGTAAGGTAAATTTTATACATATTCGCTTTGATCCCAGACTATGGACAAATCTGACAACCAGAAAGTGGTGTAACGGGTACTTTTTGGTCTTGCTTTGAAATGTAAAAACATTACAAAACACAAAATTTATTTTTGTGTAAATGTTTGCTAGAATTGTACTTGAGCCTTTTTATTTCATTCTTGCTGCATGTAGGCTACACAGTTGAATTTTCTGCTATCTTATTCTTCAGTGTAACAATCAACAACGCACAGTGCACACCTTTGCATACTATAAGCTCAGGTATGGGTTGCCGGTTTTGCAAAGGGTGTGCCAAAAGCGGCCTGCCAAGAATATTGTAAAAATCCCCATTGTCGCACAGCAAACCTGTGCTATGAGACACTAAAGTAAAAAAAAGCATTAAAACAACAAAGATTGGAGAATTAGATGTAGCGCAGACACAATCATACAAAAGCTTATTGGCTTTTCTAGAACCTTAATGAGGCCTATGTTGTTCACAGTAATACTGTGATTTATTAATAAACAATTGTGTTGCCGTTGGATTATGTATCTATATAATTCATATAATCTCTATATTTAAATTTTTAGAAATCCAAAATCTATAAATACAGATATAACTTGCTCCAAAGATAGATTACTCCAAGTGCTATCGTCTCTCTGAAGTAAACAGTTTTCCTGTAGCTCAGAGGTTAGAGCATGGCGTTAACAAAGTCAAGGTTATGGGTTCAATCCCAGGGATTGCACATACTCAGAATCAATGTATAGTATAATGTAATGTAAGTCGCTTTGGATAAAAGCATCTGCCAAATGCGTAAATGTAAACAGAAATATGGCATTAATGATTTAGGTGTGTTTTGACAATGCATTTTATTCAAAGAAACATATTATGTAAAATCTTGCATAAAATTAACACCCCTTTTTGGGTGTTATCACTTCAGTATCCAATACACCATACTAACATTTTCCTTTTCCCCACAAATGATTAGATATATGTTTATGACAGCATACTATAGGTGGAGAACAGGCTGGAGTAGATTATGGAATATATAGATAGATATAACAATATATAATCTATATCATATACAATTTAAATGGAATATAGATAGATTGAACCCCTTAAACAACTAGATGTTAACTTTCCCTGAAAAAGACTTTCAAAAGTGCAATTGTTGGACAGAAGTTAAGGGACTGATTCATCTTTTGTCACAGACAAATGTGCGCTAACAATAAATGACAATAGCAAATGAAGGAAGAGTCGGCTTGTAATTTCGTCAGACATGGAGGGTGGAAACGAATGATACTTTTTACGTAAGAACTGAGACTTGAAAGACCGGTGTTTCTGTTGTGGGCGGTGGCCAGGGCTTCCGTACTATTGCAATGGGCGGGATCCTCACACAGCGCATAAACCCTTTCAGTGAAGAATCTGGGACACTGGTTTCACTCAGCCCGGCCAGTCAGTCTCTGAGTGGCTGTTGGCCGTTAAACTTCTTTCACGACTGGGACATACTCACAAAAAGTGTAATATAACAATTAAAATTGACCATGGAAGTAAATGGAAGTCCCATGAAATTGGGTAAGTTTTGTTGTCTTGTTTTCACTTCGGTCCGCTTGAGAAGTGAGCGTATTTGATTTAAAAGTTATAGGTTGATATCATTGCTCTTAATTACTCTTTTGCTGTTTTTATACGGTACAATATAACATTCTTTATATAAAACTTGTTTTTTATATATTTCACGCATTGTAAAATACTATGTATTGTAGGACAGTCGCTGGAAAATGTTATAGGACCAGTTTGGCTTGTTTAATGTTGCACACCCAGTACTACAATGTTTTTGGCGGAGTTTACACATACTCAATTACATTGTGCCATCATAGAACATTTACCATCATCATCGTCATGTACCCTATTCTAATCTGCATGTAAAGTAATGTCATCCATAATTTTAAACGGAGAGTTTATAATATCGATTACGATTTTAACCGATTATGATAGGTTAAGTCGTTGTAAATAGCTCAGTCAAGTTAGTTTTGCGGTTAGACGTTGCAGATTATTTTGTAAACATACATCTGTATATTAATCACTATCTTGACATTTTTTCTTTACATTTTTGTGCCTATGTGTTTATTGTACTAAATCTTGCCAGGTATAGGATAACAGTTTTAAGCAATAAGCCCCGTAAAGACGTAGTTTATAGAAGTGAATTTGTTAAACATACGCGGAGTGACAATTCGCTGTAAACCACTGCATCTCGGGGCTTATTACTTTAGTACCGCATACTTAGAACGCTTCTTAGTTTTGAGAAGCATGTATTTCTAAGTTGAAAGACATCCATTGTTGCAAGTGATAAATTAACCACCTGTTTGAGTACTATAGATAGGTGATCCAAGTCCTTAGTTTATCATAAAACTGTTATTTATGAGAATCGCAACCAATAAACATGCAAACGAGGTGGTTAAATGCGGTATGGGCTTGAGCCGGTTTCGTGAACCACTGATTTGTGTTACATAGCTGCCACCAAACCACGTTCCGCATGCAAATAATCGACCCGCGATTATTTGTCCAGAAGAGGGCGCCATTTCCCATAGGCACCCGTTTAACCTCCTACGTGAACGAACGCAAGTTTTGGCCACCATGCGAGATGTACAGTTGCACAAAAAACGTTATATAACAAAGCGAACATGTATAAGTTTATAAATAAGTGTGTAAATATTTTGTGCTTAAGCAGTCCCAAAGAAATTATGCCCAATCATGCCAAGTATGTTCTGAATTTAAAAACGGTATAATATATGTTGATTTTGCTATCCTGACATTATGCAGCAATTTAAAAAACACATTGCATGCCATAACATGTCAGATATATAGGTGCGGAGAAAGAATTTAGCACAGAAAGGCAGAGAAAGATTTACAGCAAGTATATCGGACACATATGATACAACTTTTGGCAGCATTAGAACCCGCCCATAGAAAGTTTGCAAACGTCACGGTTTACACCCGGCAGGTTAGTTTACTTTAGTGACAATAAGAAGATTACGGGATAGCGTCGAGGAATGCGACCATGTCTTGTGCGTGTAAGTCTGT
The DNA here is from genome assembly GCA_036877585.1 of Botia kubotai. Taxonomy (NCBI): domain Eukaryota; kingdom Metazoa; phylum Chordata; class Actinopteri; order Cypriniformes; family Botiidae; genus Botia; species Botia kubotai. The sequence goes on from JAZGTI010004691.1 coordinate 10,309, forward strand.
CAAAAGGACGAAGTCCGAGGACTTGATTTATCAGGAAGAGCGTAAGAACATTGCACACGCAAACGGGAAACGCATAGGTGGGTGTAACGTTTATGTCGGGTGGTCGTGTTTTAATCATGCACCGTTGACTAGTCTTCTTTAGGGCCGGTAACTATAGAAGGGTGTTTATAGGTATAAATAACACCATTGATCCATATAACAATGGTAACAATGGTAACTACACATTTCACGACAATAGAGTTGCTATAGATGTGTTAATACGTACTGTAAAACCATAACAATGGTCATAACATTCTTTCAATGTAATACGTGCAGCAGATGAAAATCTCCAATTATAAAATGGTGCCTATTGACTGTGCATAGATAACAGTAATAACCATTGAATCACACATGCATTATTTGAAACAGTACAATGTTTGTGTGATGGAAAACACACAATAATTTTAGGTTACTAAGGTTACTACGCATTCCAACCACTCTTTGCTACATCTTGAGTAAGTTATTTTGGGGTGGGATTCATGGCAACTCACAGCTCCTCGTGTTTGCTAAACTGCAAAGTAAAAAAAGGATTTCACATTAAGATAAAGTGTCTTTACAGTGTGGACCAAGTGATGGTTGTTTACTGTGGATCCAGAGAAGCAGGCAAAGTTACAAACATCTGACAGCATATTTCAAGAAGCAGAATCTGAGCCAAGACTTGTTTTCTTGTTTCTTCAGAATAACAGCCATTTTGTGTTTGGAATGAGGAGTGAGTCAGAGGCATTATCCAAGTTAACCTTATGAAGTTTTGCTGTCTGGTGTTGAATTACATTTCAGCCATACAGAATAAAACAGAACTGCATTGTTCATGTGCGTCTTTGGAAGTAAAACAAAGCAGTTGGATTACACACTTTTCCCAGTGAGTTGTGAATGAGGGTCGTCTGAGCGTGTTTTTGTTGCACAGCTGCCGCTGATGTGGCGTCCAGTCTGGTCGGTTACATAAAAAGTTTCCCTGTCCACATCGTCAACTTTTCTGTCCTGAAAACCAGTGCCACCCAGGGCAGATAGAAATGATTTCCATCCTGTTTAAAGGAATAGTTCACCTAAAAATGATTTTGTCATCATTTACTCACCCTCCTCATTCCAAACCCGTATGAGTTTCTTACATATTCAGACAGGAAACACCTAAAAACAAGTCAAACAGAATGTCTAAGCTGTTTTCCTCCATGCAGTGAATGTGGAGGGTGACCAAAAGACTGTCAAGCTCAAACAGGGACCATCAAAACATACAAATCCAATATAGTCCATACAACTCGTTCATCAAGATATCCAAAACCATTTGACAGCCTGGAATGTAAGATGTCAGAGCTCATAAGGCTAAACTATCTTGAAGGATTTACCATCATTTAATTGCCCACGTCATTACCTGGAAGTTATAGGAATGCCATAGGAATGCTTCAGTGACCATCATTATATTCCTGACTCCTGCTAAAGCATGCTCACCTGAACAACTGAAATCAACAAGCCTGGCCCTGTTTCTATGCAACTATAGTATTTTAAATATCACACAGATATTTTTCACACAGAAACAAATCAGAAGAGCCCCCAGAAGGAGATCGTCTGCTTTTAAAGGAGCATTCACCTTAACATCTACTTAGACATACTGAATGCTTCCGCAATATAATTTGAATGTAAAGTAGCTTGATTCTCACATTTTCCTAAATTTTAAATACCTCACCTGTTTCGCAAATAAAGTAACCCAAGTGAGACCACAGTATTCACTTTGAAACTGGCTAAGGTCATGTTAGTTTTGAGCCATAAAGACCTACATTACAGTTTATAGATGCAACCATCCAAGCACAAGAAAGACGGTCCATTTGTGAGTATGCAGAGGTAATTCAGGGGCAATTTAGCATTTCTCTGTCTGCTGTATGAATACAGCCAAAGTCATATAAACAACCTCTGTAGCAGGAACTCGTGAAAAATGGTCTGCAATGTTGTGGTTGTGCTCGCACCCTTAGGCCTCAAAAGCTGGAAATAGTCAACAGCTACTCATTGGTCCCAGCACAACAGAAATGATTCATTTATGAACAACCAATGAACAACCATGTTGGTCATTTTTTGTTCATTGGTCATTTAAGATATTAAAATCAGTACTGTTATAATTGTAAGACCTCAGTATTTATAGTTTTTATTAAACACTCTAAAATAGGAAGTGAAAATGTTATGAAAAGTATCATTTATTGCAACACTGGCATGCATTGTTCACATGCACCACCCATGCATGTTGTCTTTTGCATTGCAAAGATAGTGTGGATTATTTTTGTCTTTTTTTGTCTTTATATTGAATAGCACCATAATCCTACTGGTAGTCATAGCTGTATGTACATGAGTTATTTAAAAACGCACATCATTGACACAGAAGATTAATGGGAGTTATATAATATTTTATTATTACCCAATGTACTAAAATGTTATGTCAGCAACCTGGAATGTCCTATACGTAGTAACATCAAATTAACCTAGTTTTGTTCAAGTAAAACATTATTTAATATGACTTATTGAACCTGACGATAATAAATTACACAAGTAAAGGTAATTTTTAGGGTTACAGTTGCATGTTATCATGTTATAGTGTGTGTTGCCTTAAGCCACATTGGCTTTGGTTCCGTGTTAATCAAGTGTAAAGCCTGCAATCTGAGTGTGTTCACACTATCGTAATCTCTGTTAGGCATGCAAATCAGTTTAGTTGTAATCATTGCTCTGTATCAGCACTGTGGGGTTGTGGTTTCAACAAACCATAAACAGTTTCTTTAATCGTAAGTACATAATATTTGAATGGAGAGACAATTGTAGTATATAAAGCGTTATATACGCTGACACAGCAATGTATGGAATTCATTGGTTTTTAGGAGGATTGTTGAAGTGAACTGTAGTGACCGAGGATTTACTTACAAAATGACACAGTTTGAATAGTTACACACGTACTGCACTTCTATATAAGTAAAATCTGCATATTTACTTATATTTTTACTTCTATGTAAATCTGTATATAAGTAAAAATATAAACAAAATGTGGTGATTTAGGTGGACTTTGCTATTAATGATGTAAATGATATACAGTATGTAACTCTTATTATTATTAATGTATAGATAAACTATAATCTCAGTGATTTTATGGTAACCGTTACCATCCAGATACAGACAGCTCACCTAGCAGGTTTTGAACACGAATGCCATGTGAACTCATGTAACTAACTTGTTGCTTTTGTCTGGATAGACGCATGTGGTCCGTCGCATTACTGTTAACCTCCGCCTGACTTACCATTGGAGATATTTGTGCTGAGGTCTCTACATTTAAAATTGCATTTGGAAATGGTAGAATACATACATTGTTCAGTACATAAATTAAGTTGAATCACCTGTAGCTCATTGTCAGCTGACCAATTCAACTCTCATTAAACGAGTTCCCTTGATTGTTGCTATGACCTCCATTAAAATCCATTCACCGTGATGCCTGAACATGACCTGTGCTTGACCCTTTAGGTCTGGAGGGAGATGAAGACCTGAAGTTTTTGCTGAATGGTGGCGACCTGTTGAAGGTGAAATCCAACTCATGGAGGAAAACCCGCTTCTTTCAGCTGAAAGAGGACTGCAAGACGATGTATCAGCAGACCAGCACGAAATTCAAGAGTAGCCGAAACTGTGAGTACCACCCTACGGCTGTCCTTCAATTCTGGTCCAGTTCTGTTGAGAGAGGTGTGGAGAACATGGTTGTCCATACAACAAACCATGATGTACCATAGTACCATGGAAGTAAAATGCAGGGTATGGCCCTTTAAATCTTCTGTTGCTTGACACACTGAAACGGGCCACATAGTTTATTTCCCTGACGATAAGTGATTTGTCATCTCATGTTCTACTGACATCAGCAGGCATTGGGCAAGCCTAACTTCAAAGGAGTCTCCAGCAAATTCATTTTATTGTGCCCTGCAGTAAATAGATAGCCAGCCCTGCCCTTCACCGTCCCCCACAAACAATTTTTCAAGTGTGTATCAAACAGAGGCTTGTGTGGAAAAACCAGTAGAGAAACTAGCGAGGAGGGAAAAGCAATTTTGTTGTGCTCCTAAGAATCTTTTTTCCAGAACCCTCCTCGTCGCTTCCTCTCTGGTTCCTCCTGGTCAAAAGTCACAGATCAGACCTCTTTATCTGCTGTCTGCCAGACTGCAGCTGTCTAATCTTTTGCCTGCGTGTGTGAGTGCAGAAAACATCACAGGCCTCTTGGAAATGACAAATGCAGCATACTAAATAAAATTCAAGCGAAAACACTGGATCTCACAGAGGAAACCCTGTGGTCCTGCTCACCACAGGGCGTTTATTTAGACATGAATTGGGTGTTTTGATAGGCACGTTACTTCAGCTGTCTGGGAATGATGGTTTTGTAGGTTTGGAAAACAATGACTTAATGGATGATGTCAGAACGGTTGGAAAAATGTATTTGATCCTGACTGGCTTATTAAAAGTCAATAACGTAGTTAAAAGTTACAAGTTGAGTTACAACGTGTGATAACACACGTTTGCTTATGGAGCTAAAGGTTAATGCTGAAAAATACCATAAATGAAATTAGAGTTAATGGCTGGAGGACAAAAAGGTCAGGTTTTCAGCCAAGGAAGTGAGGTTTTTATTATCTTAAAGTGACAGTGCCACGTTTATCTTAAAGTTAAAAGGTTTTGCGGGGACGGGAGAAAACTGAGGAAACGTAACAGATTGTGTTTATCAAATACTAGTGCAGATGTAGCCCCGCCCACTGTCAAACAATCCAGCAATGACACAGTGACTGTGTTATTTTCTTAAATCCTATTGGACAGACTTGTTATGTTCTTCTAACTTTAAATGAAAAGCATCCACCACAGTACTCAAAAACTCAAACTTGTCAAAGACAAATCATAACATTAGCCTGGTGTGATGCTCGCTAACATTGTTTGGCTCTGTTATCTGTACGAAAAACAGATTTTCTCTCAGTTTAGAGTGTCTGTCATGCGGTCATAATTTCCCACCTTCAGCAGAACACAATAATAGGTCATGTGGCCAACATCCCAGTACTATAAGATACAACAGAGGTCACAAGAGGCAATGTCACATCAGTGAGGGCATAGATATGTGTTCAGTCTTTTTTAAAACCTCTCATTATAATTATTAAACTTTGTCGTAATATTCACCCCACAGTGGCCTTAGCAACACCCTCACAATCACCCAGAACTTCCTAGCAACCACACAGCAATACACCTTGGCTACCGTATAGCAACATCTTGGCAACCACCCAGCAACAACTTAGTGTCATCATGCTGCATTTTGCATGTGCAAATACATTTTCTTAAGAACATGTAAAATTCTAGTTTACTTTTGCATACAGTCATTAGCAGATGCTTTAAATAAAAGAGACTTAGCTTACAAAGAAGAATAATATGTAGGGTTTAATATATCATAAGCAAAAAACATGATTAGATGTGGTCACAAATAGTGACATCATCAGTTACGTTTCTGATGGCCCACATAAACACAAGAGACTAAGATCACTTATCTGGTTTCATTGAGCTGTACATAAAGCGTTTTGTTTGATCGGTGAGTGAGATGAGATATCTGTACTGACTGTCAGGCGTGACTTCATTGTCAGCGCTTGGAGAATTGTGTTTTATGCATGAGCGAATAGCGTCAGAGAGGGTGCATCTTACAGGATGTGGTTTGATCACAGGAAGTACTTGAAAGTGCATTAGAAAAGAAACTATGAACTGATGATGAGATGTGATTTCACACTTTTAAAGACAGGACAGGTGAGCTTTTCTAGAAACATTTTTGTTTTGCTTGTTGAAAGTCTTGATAACAATCCCTAAGTGGTCTAAATATATCAATATATATCCTCAGTGAAAGGCGCAAGATCATAAAATGTTTTTGTCCAATCATTGCTTTCAGTCCAAATGCAATGATAGGATGTCCTACCTGCCTGTCAAACTATGTATTTGCATACCACCGCACACTATTGTAGGAGGTGTGGCTTTGGAGAGTGCTCTGAACAGAGGGTGGGCGGGATCTTATGCTTTTAAAGCCAGCTTGATATTGCTAGCCTCTATTAAATTATCTATCCTACCTGTCCTAAGTGCCTTATCACAAAATGGGCACTGGTAACACACCTTTTATATAAATAAACCGTTTCTGGTTTCAAGATTATAGGTTAAACAAACTCTCGCAGACTGTTTAAAGTCACTGTTTTGTACATCAATGCAGCAAATAAACGTAACAATAGGATAATCAGACAAAATCAGACACACAGGATAGCACAATGATCCCTTTCTGTCAGCTAGTTTCCATGGACTGTAAAGGACGTACATAGGATTCAGTAGAGATGCTATGGACACTTTCTCTTAACAAACCACTTGAGATTAAGCTATATCCACATAGTTGTCCTATAATCTCAACATTGGCCTTTGTGAGTGCCGCCATGTCTGAAACAGCAGATTATCTCCCGCTGTGGGATTCTGTAGTATTTGCTCAGCTCCAGTCAGCTGAGTACACACAACCCAACCCCGATCTGATTTTCCCACTAAGCCATCCATTGTGCCTAATTGTGTTATTAGGAATTATGAACGCACTGTCAAAGAAAGTTCAAAAATCTTACTCCTCCATTGAAAAGACCAGCACATTGTCTTTTTTATGCTGGTGCCCAGCACGGGTTGATGGTGAGCTGGTTTTCCCACAAGGATTGTTGCTATCTTAACTATCTTAACCAGCCTAACCAGCAAGACTGCCTTGTTGAACAAGCAAAAAAATATATACTGGTTGACCAGTGGTTTTTGCTGGTGAACCACATTGCTATTGTGGCTCCCAAGCAAGACTAGCACTAACCAGTGTAAACCAGGATGGAAATTCTTGCTGTCTTAAACCGGTCTTAATTCTAGGTTATCAGACAGGTTTATCAAGCTATTTGCATAACCAACAGTGAATTAAAACTCTAACACTCTTTATTACTTCATAATCTTGTTTAAATATACCAGTAGATAAAACACACCCTCTGTCCAGATCTGTTCACACGTTTCTTTAAACACTGTGGTTTAAACAGAGCAGACAGCCGGATAAGGTTGGGTTTTCCTCTGCCTGTTTATACATCAAATAACTATATACTCTTCCATACATTAAGGTATAGCATAGCATTCATAATTTGAAATGAACAGAGGTCCGTTTGTTCTATCTGATGATATGTTTACATAACACTGGGTGTAAAGGTCAAAGGGCACAGCGGTGATTGGAATGTGCATGCAATCAAACATAAACGATAACCCCAACTTAAAGGACAACACTGAAGTTATCACCTTATCACTGTCTGGCGTGATGCCTTGTAGTGAGCTGTCTCATACATCAGTGCTTCAGCAAGATTACATGATTGAGAAATCAAGCACTTTCTCAAGTTCATCTCTAATTAAGGACCACAGGTGTGTCTGAACCTTAGTAGGTGACAACCTGGCTAGCAATTTTAGGTGGTAAGAACGTTTCCCTAACGTATCTATTAAGTAACAGAAACATTAAAAACGTTATTTTGAAAGTTTAGGAACATTCAAAACGTGCAGTTTTTAAATATTATATTAATGTATTTTCTTGGTTATAAGAACATTTTGAAATGTTTTTAAAACATTCCACTAACAACTTATGTTGTTAGTTAGTTATGTTATTAGAATAATGTTTTTGGTATATTATATATAATGTTAAAAACATTCAACTTATGTTACTGCAAGAACATTTTTGATAACGTTGAGAAAACGGAAAGACATCGCTGATAAGACACAAATGTAGGCATAGAGAAAAAGGGCAAATGTTTTATTGCTGCAAAATGTATAACAATGTTTTTACGCATGACAAGTGCTTTTATCTGAAGTGATTAGCAATGCTTTTGTAATGTAGATTTTATTAGCCCTTGCAATCTCTGGGGATCAAACTCATGCTGACTCATGATGCTAGCAGCATGCTCTGCTAGTTGAGCTACAGAAACACTTCCTCATTCATTTCTCTGATAACTGACCGCTAGTGTGTCTTAAAGGATTAGGTAATTCGCTAAAAAATAAAACTGTCATTATTTTCTTATATAGCTTTAGAAGGCCTGCAATATAATGCACAAGTCATATGGACCCCTTATAAGATTTTATCACTGTGTTTTTGTCTTAATTCACCCTGTACTGCGGTGTAGATTTTGCAGCCGTACCTTCCACATGAGTCTCAGATGCCCAGATCTGCTGTGATTCTCTGGCTTTGGGCTGTAAATAACTCCTGGTTGTCTTGACGACCTGCTCTAAACACTCAGCTGTCCCCAGACTTGAAACAAACAAATACAAACAATCAAATACTTCAAATTTTAAATGGTAAAGGACAAATAGCAAAGTAGCTAAAATGGCTAAACTGTCTTGCCTGATCCACAGTCAACCTTGAGGATGTCGACTCCGTGCGGTACGGTCGTCAATCTGAGGGGCTTCAGAAGTACACCGACTCATCTGTGGCGGACCGCTGCTTCTCCATCATCTTCAGAGGTCGACGCAAGAACCTGGACCTGATTGCTTCATCCGAAGACGAAGCCATGCAGTGGGTCAGAGGTCTGGAGAAGGTCATCAACAGCATGCACAACCTGAACCGCCAGCAGAGCAGTGAACAGTATCCTTCAACTATCATTCCTCAAAGGTTCCTCTCAGATGTGTCAGTAATGTCATAACTGCAGGACAATTCTTTAGGCTTAAATGCTTTTAATTAGAAAACTACACACATTTCTGGCTCAAACAACTGAATACATTGAAAATGGCCTTACATCACGCAAACAGCTGGATCTACAGCTGCATGCGCAAAGCAGACAAGAACGGCGACAACAAGATGACACTGAAGGAGGTGAAGCATTTCATGCGACAGATCAATATCCAGGTGGACGACAGTTATGCAGAGATGCTGTTTAAGGTAAGAACTTGACTATCCTTTTCTTTTAAACTTGCACAGATATTTTGATATAATTAAAAAAAAAAACTTTTGGCTTAAAGAAAATAAACTAAGCAAAACGTTTTTAGAATCATCATGTTTTGCATTAAGGCAATTCAGATTTTATGCCAAGAAAACGAATACTTTAAACGTGTACTTTTATATAGTAGAATGACTACATTACAGAAATAAAAAGCAAATGTGGATAACCGCGGAGAATAATGAAAATTACACATTTAAATTCAAAAGCAAAAGATGATACTGTCATAAAAATATCGCTCGTTACAAAAATGCTTTTTGTTGTTTACTTTTGCAGAAATGTGACACGTCAAACTCAGGCACTCTGGAAGGCTCGGAAATTAAACACTTCTACGATTTACTGACTCACCGCGAGGAAATCGATGTGATTTACAAAAAGTATTCTAATAATAAAGAACACATGACGTCAGACGAGCTGTTCAACTTCCTCCAGTATGAACAGAGGGAACCAGTGTCTTTAGAATACACCCAGAAACTCATCAATAAATACGAGGTGGATGAAACAGGTAATGGAATGACCAATTGACCAATAAATGACCTGATTACATTCAGAGAACACTGGATTACATCAGATTAGATTTAAATGAACTTTGACTAAAAAACTGTGTGTTTCGTAAATACACAATAATAGTAAGTGCTGTGTTTTCGATTTGCCCAGCCAAACAGAATAAGCACATGACCAAAGATGGTTTCCTGATGTATCTGAACCATGAGGAAGGCAGCCTCTTTAACCCCGCCCACAAACCAGTATACCAAGACATGCGGCAGCCACTTAACCATTACTTCATTTCTTCGTCCCATAACACCTACCTGATGGAGGACCAGCTGAAAGGTCCTAGCAGCACAGAAGCCTATATCAAGTATGACATTTTCAGCCCAAAGCAGAAAAGTATTGCAATAATAAAATAAGCATAGATAAGTGATAATTCACTTACTCACCCTCATGTCATTCCAAACCTGTATGACTTTATTCTTCTGTAAAATGTCACAAATAAATACTTCAAAATATCTTCTTTTGTGTTCCTCAGAAACAAAAAAGTCATACAGGTTTGGGATAACATGAGGGTGAGAAAATTATGGAAGAATTTTCATATTTGGGGGAACTATCCGTTTAATATCAAACATTGTACATAATATTTACATATTTTAAGTTTTATAACTAGAAGAGTACACTGAAAAAAGTCTGTTTTAAACCTTGTGCTGTTGCTGTCTATATGAAGCATATTTTAGCTTAATCCATAAATATTACGTTACATTATATACTTGACATATTGTATACGATATGATGCATGCCATGCAAATAAACCACAACCATAAGCGGTCATTCAGTCATGTAGTAAAGCAGTTGTCATGAGCAGTACAGGTGAGCAAATGGTGTCTCTATTGACTCTCTTGTAGAGCTTTAATGAAGAGCTGTCGATGTGTGGAGCTGGACTGTTGGGATGGTGCAAACGGGGAGCCTGTCATCTACCACGGCCACACCCTCACATCCAAAGTGCTCTTTAAAGATGTCATCAAGGCCATTAAAGAATACGCATTCAAAGTGAGTGAACTGAAATTGTAAATATGTGTGTGTGTGTGTGTGTGTGTGTAAGGTTATACATATACCTCAAATTCTGTGTCTTTGCTTTGTTAGACCTCACAGTATCCAGTGATCTTGTCTCTGGAGAACCATTGCAGCCTAGAACAGCAGAAGATCATGGCCCGGCACTTAACCTCCATCCTGGGCAGCGCTCTGCTCACCCAGCCCCTGGGGAACCACATGCCCAGCACTTTTCCAGGACCTGAGGTTAGTCTTGTCAGTGCATTCGTTAAAAACGGCTTTTTATGGGGATCAGTGTTATCTGCTATCACTGCTATATAGAATGAAATCGCACTGCTTCTAATCTACAGCACTTTGATATAGAAATTAGATCTTACACGAGTTGTGAGTGTGAATTGAATGTGAATTGAGTTGCACTCTGAATTGAATGTTATGCAGTGTAAAAAAGAGAAATCAAAGCAAAGAGAGGAAAAAACTCGTATGAACTGGTTCCTTACTTTTAACTTAGTTTGAATCCGTCTAACGATTTACCGAATCTGTCCCAGCAGTTACTAAATTAATATTTAATATTAAAACTAATATTAATACTGAATGTTTATGTGATGTCACTGACTGAACAACCTGTAGTTACTCATATTGTTTACAAAACAATACACGTATACACACACATATATATATATATATATATATACGGATTCTAATATGCAATAGCAACTTGTCATATTATGGTTGGTATATCGCCACCTGCTGGTTAACCGTGACAGCACTCTACAGAGAGATGACTTCTCTAAAGCTCTCGTCACCCCACCCTTCATCATACCTCAAATGACTTCCTCATCTTCCCCGTGCACTTCCTGTTTACTTCTGTATCCATGAATTCCGATCATGGTTTAAGAGGGAGGAAGTGATTATCGGTAGAGCTACGATTAATGTGTGAGATTTTTCATTGCTTTGAATGAAGATCTTTACTATTTATCTTGTTACATAAATCATACAAAGTTGTCCATTTTGAGGTCAGGTTGCAGTTTAAAAAACAAAAACAATGTGAAGACAGCACAAGTTTAAACAGGCTTTTACGCTAGTCAGTGTTTAGAAATGCTTGTCTGTGGTGGTTGGGTGGGAGGGGCTTATGAATATAAAATATGAGTTTATGAGAAAAACAATATGAGTTTATGAGCTTGTCCAGCAGGCATGTTTGGAATCGGAGCAGCTGGGTCTGTTTTGCTGCTTTAAAGGCAACGATTGTTTAATCTTTTCCTTTCCGATTACTAGAATTAAGTTTCAGATAGACAGACTGTAAACATGTGCTTCGTCGCCTACTGAGAAACTCTGCCAGTTTCCGTGAATGGCCTCAGGGAGTGAGACAGGATGAGAATGATCCATTTGGAAAATTCACACTCACATCCGCACACATACATGCCCCGAAATTAAAGAACCCGAAAGGAAGGAATCATCTTAACCTTTTGTTATTATACTGTGAAAATGATATAGGGTTTCTCATTGGCTGTTGGTATGATTATATTTAGGCCAGCATGGAAATTCCACCCACAGAACTCCACCAAAACTATGGGGATTTCTGCTGAAACTAAATTCTACATATCTGTTCCTTACATGTTTATTTTTGTTCTTTATCATTACATTGTTTTCTCTGCCTGTACCAAATTGATCACACTTTTAGGTCTTTTTGTATAAATGCATTGGTTAAATGAATAAATGTAAATTAAATGTAAATAGTTCAATTTTTGAAAAGAGCTTTGAATAAATGTTAGGTTACAAAGCAAAATTAAATAGAATTAGCATTACATTATAGAATTATATTAATTCATCTAATATAATCTAATGCTTTCAGAATTAAACCAATTAAGTACACATTTACACAGTTTTATTAAGTAGTCCTATGTTATATGTACATATATAGAGTTTTTATTGTGTTCTTCATGTTTGTGTCATATATGTTTTGTTTGCAGGAACTCAAGGGGCGTTTCCTGATCAAGGGCAAGCGTTTGAATAAACTGAATGCATCGTTCAATAACAACAGCACTGAAGACGTGGACAGTGTGTCTGAGGAAGATGAAGCTGCTGAACTGAAAGAGAATGAAGTGAAACCAGAAGAAAAACCCAAAGACAAGGTGCAGTCATTCACAGAGCAACACCTGCTGACCAATGATCAGTACAGTAGAACTCATATAAGTACAACTACAGAAGGTGATGAGAGCTGCTGCAGAACAACAAAACTGGCTTTGAGGAGAAAATAAAGCTAATGAATAAAACGACTCAAAAAAACATTCGTCATACAGTGACCGGCACAATTCGTCACAAATATGCAAGGAAAAACTAAAGCTACATTTTCTAAATGATCACAATGTAATATGCAAAATTTTGCCAAATACACGTCAAATGCGATTTTACATGCAAAATACACGCATTTGACATGCATTTTTACAAATAGATTTTCTCGTTAAAAAAGTTAATTTTGGATCCTGGACGCAATCAGTATTTATGATGCTTTGAAACTGATGCTTTAGACTGAATTAAAAGTGGTAAGAATATTCTACAAAATACACCTGCAGTGCTTATGGGGTTGTGGGAATATATTTGCATACCCAAAGCTGAGGCAGATACGGCTGAGTTCAAATCGGCACACTCAGCTGTCGCAGACATTCTAAACACCTCATTCAAATCAGAGACGCTCAGGTTCCTTCTGCTCATAAATATTCATAAACGTAGTAAACAATATCTAAAGCTGGAATGCATGTGTAAATGTAAATAGTCTGCATATTTGGCATCCCTTTGTAATTCCAGGCATTGAGTGCATTAGATCATTAGATTAGTTCATCATCGTAGTTAACATTTGTTCTTTTAATTACTTTGTAGAAGTCAAAGAAGATAAAGTTGGCTAAGGAGCTGTCAGATCTGGTCGTCTACTGCAAGAGTGTTCATTTCAGTAGTTTTGAACATTCAAAGGAAAATCAAGCATTTTATGAAATGGCCTCCTTCAAGGAAAGCAAAGCAATGAACCTGTCAGAGAACTGGGGTAAGTCCTCCCTGCATTTATGTTTTGTTTGCTATTTGATGTTAGGTTTGTCTCAGCCTTTAAAAGTGTGTGAGCTTTTCAAGTATTAAGACGATTGGATTGATGTTGCCAGGTATTCTCTATTAACCCTCTATTAATCATTTCTTTCTCTCTTATATTAATTTCTTAAAGCCTCCGCGTATATTCAACACAACACAGATAAGCTGAGTCGAATCTACCCAGGCGGCTCTAGAACTGATTCCTCCAACTACAATCCAGTGCCGCTGTGGAACGCCGGTTGCCAAATAGGTGCAAAGCTGATTCACACTGAAATAAACACTGAAACATGTTTGTGATGTCGTATGCCACTTCATCTGTTTTTGTCTCTTAAATTGGTTCACAGTTGCTCTGAACTTCCAGACTCCCTGTAAGGAGATGGATCTGAATCAGGGTCGCTTCTTACCCAACAGAATGTGTGGATACATACTGAAACCAGAGTTTCTGAGAGACTCGACCTCCAGATTTGACCCGGTTCACCTTAATGTTGGCCCCTGGATACAGAAGAAGACCTTACATGTCATGGTTAGATCAATCATAGAATGTTTATATAATATGTTTGCATACAATATAGTTAATATAACGCATATTATGTTTAATTACCACAAATTTCCCATCCATACCCTTTAATTCCATAATATTCCAACTGTAATATTTTCAAATTTCCCAAGCTTTGCAACTACTGTCAGACACGTTGGGGCTGTTAATATCTCAATCATGTCGTGGTGGCGACTTCGATTCCTAATAACCATTTACCAATGTATATGTTGTGTCTGTTCAGATCATCTCAGCCCAGCAGCTGCCAAAACTCAATGAGGACAAACAATCCTCCATCGTGGATCCTCTGGTCAAGGTGGAGGTCATCGGCGTGCCAGATGACAACGCCAGCCAACAAACACATCACATTAACAACAATGGCAAGTGACCCAACAGTGCATTCATTCAGTGCTAATGCATTTGGATATGTGTATTAATGAAATATGTTTCTCATTGTTTATAGGTTTCAATCCTATGTGGAATAAAAACTTTAAGTTTCCCATTTACGTACCTGAACTGGCCTTGGTGCGATTTTTGGTGGAGGACTATGACGCTTCTTCCCATAATGACTTTATTGGGCAGTACACTATCCCCCTCACCTCAATGCAGAACGGTGAGTCGGTTAAAACACAGTCAGACTTTCTGTTGTGCAATTCTTGTGCAATTTCTCACCACACCTCATCATATTAAAGGGACAGTACACCCAATAATGAAAATTCTGTCATCATTTACTCCCCTTCATTTCTTCTGTGGAGCACAAAGGGTGACGTTAAGCAGAACGCTTGTGGCTGACAGCCTCGGTCACCATTCACTTTTATTGTAAAAAAAATTGTTTTATGGGAAAGTAATATGGGCTTGAAATAACATGAATATGTGAAAGACAGAACATTTGTTTTGGGTGCGCCGTCCCTTTAACTGAAGGGACCATAAGAAAAGTTTATAATTATATAATGTCCCTCTTTCTTTAGGATATCGGCATGTGCCACTGCTTACTAAGAGAGGGGATGTCATTCCTTCAGCGGGACTGTTTGTACATATCATGATTCTGGATGATAAATAGAATGGGGTAATAATAGACTGTGAATTTTCCTTCAATGCCAGTGTGCAGATGAACAAGACCACGACGATCAGCTATACAACTACAATCTCCTCAGCAAACATATTCTAGCAAAAGTTTTCCTAAAATTTCCTGGATCATCTTTTTATACGGGCCTTAGTCATCCAACGTCAGCTTAATGGAATTTTGGGGATGTGATGCGGTTTAGAAGGACACATCCAGGAAAAAGGATTTGAAAGCGTTGTGTACCCACATAAAGAACATTTTTACAATGCATAGTGAAGCCCATTCTCAAGAATGTAACATATTTTGCAGTCTGTACAGAATAAATGTGTGCTGATTCATCTAGATGTAGCTCTTGAAGTGTGTTACCTTTAAGAATGTTCCGGTCTGAATCAGAAGTGATCACATTCATCGTGCGCTAGTTTTAGTCATTTGGAAACTTTAGACTATGACATTTAATGTTAAAGATGGACTACAAGTGAGCGAGATATTTTACCTAACACTGTTTCTCTTAACAATCATTTATTAGCGTATTTTAAAACCGTGTTTGTGTATAATTTCTTACCAATTGTATAAACTTTGATGTTGGCCAGACATGAACCCACAAGCCTTCAATTTTAGTGACAAATACATCTCATTTAAACTATATATTTTTTTAAAGAGGAGATTTTTACTTAACCTTTGTTCTGCGTTTGATGTCTGAGATTTTGTCGTGACTAATAATTTAACATGACTTTTACAGTACATTATGTATTAGCCTCTTCCTTACAATGACATCATAGCTGTCCACAAATCTAAAAACTAATGTTTAGTTTTTAATACGTTTTGTTTGTAACCTTAACTCAGGACACAATTTCTGCTCATGCAATATTGACAGTTCGATGTTTTGCTTTTTGTTAACCTCTTTATCTTATGAACGTTTGCTCCACAGTACGGATAAATATCTTAAATGCCATTTTTATGAGAGTATGAACAAGTGGGCGCTTAGTTCTGAGAGAGCAGTGGGAGTATTGCACTACAAATGTGTAATATAACACAAATATAACTATAAAAAAAGATTTCACATATATGTTTGTTAAGGTGTTTATTTTGTAGGTGTCTTGGTACAAGGAATTGTTTTTATTATCGTTTATTTTTATCGTTTTTATAAAACTGTCTCTGTTTCTGATGTTTTCCTTAAATTATCTAATGTGCCTTAGAGGACAGTTGTTGCACAGGCCATAACTGACTAACAGTGATGCCATAACGTCTGTCTTTTGTTTTAAAGTGATGTTTATTGTTCTCCAAACCAGCTTTACTGACAATTCAAGAAGCTGTGACAAACTTACATGTTCATTAAAACAGAATAATACATCTCAAAGCTTTCTAAGCATGTCTTTTTATTAGTATAGACTGCACTAAACAGGATGTGTTGTAAATACTCTAGAGTTCTTTTGTCAAAATTATAATTCAGAATTTCAATTTTGTATTTAGGATTATAAATACAATGTATTAGGATTTTACTTTTCTATATAAAGATATTTACAAAACATTTCTATTTGGGCATGATGATGTTAACTAACATTTAACATTTTTACATTAGTTAACATTTGTTTTGATGAAAAGAAAAACGGACCAATCACAGGCTTTACTGATAACTGACAGTTTCTCAGGCCCCTACCACGCTACCTAAAGAGTATAATAATCATGTTTAAAGCTCAAATTTGGTCAACTCTTTGTAAAATCATCCTCAAAACAGTCCTGCCTTCTTTTTAAGATCATTCTGTCGCCATTTGGGCAGCCGCTGGAAATCAGTTCGTGTGCAGCCGAGGAGATTCTCAAACTCTGTATCACTCAAACAGACCTGAAAACAA
>JAZGTI010004692.1:0-22882 GCA_036877585.1 Botia kubotai
CCACGCATTCTATAGTGATTAATGACGGTGGAATGGAAGGAGAGGGCGGAGCCTGTGATGCTGGCCACATGGCTGGGACAGTCGCCCTCGCAGTAGTTAGCGTGATATCCGGATGGGGCAATGATCCAGTCACTCCACCCAATGTCCTTAAAGTTGACGTAGAACTGCCGCTTGCAGCAGACACGGATTTTGCCATCGCATTCCAGACCACGCTTGCTGCGCCGGTGCTGGTGCTCTTCGGCTGGCTTGAGGATGACCATGAGGAAGGGGCGGTGCGACTGCTCTCTCTCCCTGGCCTTGCTGCCCTCTGCGGGAACCAGGATGGGCGTGGCACCGGCTTCAGCACACATGGGACAGGAAACGCGCAGACTAAGCAAGCTGCTGTCCCCGTCCAGCAGGGCCTGCACCGTGCGGGGCACGGGTAATGTGTGCCAGCCGCTGCGCCGCGTGTCCACCATCTTCTCAGAAACAACCACTTCCTGGGGCCCCGTAGCTGAGCTTTGATCAGCTTTCCCATGCTGTAGTAGTTGGATAGACACCTTTCCTTTCCTTTGGTTCCCCTTGGCAACCTTAAGAAACAGCCAGACATTGGCCTGCTCCACCACAGATTGAGTGCTGCTCTCCTTGGATATGTCAAATGTGACAATGTCAGGGGCGGTCCCTGTGACAAACACATAAAGCAAATTATTATTTTAATGCTAGAGTGAAACTGTATTTAGTTTAGACAGATGATATTTTATTACAGGAATTCACATCATCAACCAAAAATAAGAAATGCAATATATATGCAAAACTATATAGTTTAAGTATTAGCTAGTGGATGTGGATTGCCTGAATCAGACCAAACAAACGCAAGTTGCAAACTAATAGCAAAGGCATGTGTATGGACAATGCCTTACCAGTATAAATTTAAAGAGATTCTAGAGAGAGTTTTACTGTGCAAACTGTCCAACAGCAATTAAAATGAATGTATCAAAACACCAGCAATTAAATAAAGTTAACAAAGGCAGAAACATTCTCAACAAGACAGCTTCATAATGGACTAGTCGTGATCCTCAGATTGACATCCCCTATTAGTGTTGTTAGATTTTTATCAATTGGTTCATGACAAAGAGAACAATGAATCATGAAGTGCTGGAGCCAGTTCAAACAGATGAGAAAGTTCACAATAATCAGAAACACACAGGACTTGGTGTACCCAACTGATTTTGAAAATCTCTCTTTTCCAGGCCTGAGTAAACTCTATTTCTCTCTCTCTCTCATTCTGTCAGAGAAGATATGTACTTTTTGCAGTCGAGCTCCACCATCTGCGGTCTTTCGTCAACACCTAGCCTCAGTCCATAAAAACATTTCCTGCTTCTAAAATCCTGGCACTCCATTTGTGTACATAAAGCCTGTTATGTTATGACAAGGGCCTTCCCAATAACTTGCACATGACTGTCCGCTGTAAGCCAGTTCAGCATCAGTAACCAGTGCTGATTTATAGATCTAAGATATTCGCTCCCTGCAATTACCTCGCCAACTGCTATTAATTCAACAGTTTAGTCAACATGTCCACATGAAATAAATCCTGTGTTATCTGATATAAAGGATAGCCAGCGTAACCATGAAAACACCCTCTTTTTTGAAAAAGAACTCTTATGCTTTTCAATGTGGCGGTGAGATGCAGGTGGTAATGCAGGTTTGCCTTTATTCAGTCATCTCACATGACACTATATAAAAGCTCAGAGTGAAACTTCAGAAGGGTCAGTGTAGTCTCATTCATGTGTGCTTTGATTGTTATTGACCATGTCCATTCAGAGATAATGCTGCCTAATGAAAATCTGCCTGAATGAATCACTAATTAAAGCCTGTGAGTTCATTCATACTGCGAGCTGCTTAACTGGGCAGTGACTTTTATTTATTGAATCTCACATTGTCAGAAAGCATAACAGCTGAACTATTTTTAAAAGCTGAAGTAATTTTTTGGGATGTTGAAAGAGTTTCTTGTACCTTAGCTTAATATGCAGAGACACGCATATGTACGCCTTTTGTAAGCTGACTTACAAAAAAATGTAAACACTACGGCTCTCTGGCACTTTCAAAAGATTTTCCTGTTTGTTTGAGCAGTTCTGAACTGAATGACACAGCAACACTGGCTCAACCAATGATGAGAGTTTAAACAGGACGGTCTGTTTGGCTGACCAATGGAAGACGGTGGGAATGATGTTGTAAGAAATTATTCCACCTTTAAGATAAAAGAAATGTTTGAAGCCAATATTTCATTTCACTTAGAATTAAGTTGTCAAACAAACAGCTTGGTGAGAAATGGAGTGCCACCACACTAATGTGAATTGACTTTCCTGTTTAAAGTTTCCGTTACGCTTTCATACATCTGATTAATTTATGCAGTTGTAACCATTTCTTTCCACATATATTTCTATTGGATGGCCCCTTCAGCCATCTGAGCAAAAACACAACACAGTGTATATTATATATTTAAAAAAGATAGAAGAAATATATCAGTAATAATAGTAATAATTATACATAACTAATACTGTTATTTAGTGGCCACACATTACTGTTTTTTCTAGATTAAATAAATCACAAAAACAATACAGGAAAAATAAGAAATAAGTAAATAATAATACTGTTTTGGCTTCAGTAGGTTTCTGTTTGTGCCGCTTTGAATTTTAACATCTCTGTACTGTTCACAAATTAATCAGTGGTGTATTTCCACACCAGGAATTCTGTTGGTTTACATTTGATATTTGGGAAAGCTTTTTCCCTTCATATTCTTTAGCCTGACTTCTGCATTGTGAGAGGTAACATCAAAAGAAACACACAGAAATACAAGAACATACACAGAAATATTTCATCAAACTACAGATGAATATAGTCTTGTAATAAAGTGGGGGCTGGTTTCTATTTGCAGGTGAAAGCCATCACTCTCTGCATTGTTATTCAATCTGATCTTTTATCAGAACACCTCGTAACTCAGACAAGAGCTACAGTGTGCAGCTGTGTATAAAGAGCTGCTCATCCTTTGCATCTGAAAAGGAAACTACTTTTTGGGTGCTGCCATGTTGTTCCAGACTTAGTCTTTTAGAGTTCACTGTAGTTGACTGTCTTTCTTGTAGGTTTAAATGCCACGTGTCTCCCCTATGAGGTTTGACTGAAGATGAACACTTTTCAGTGTTCCTGTAGTTTTGACAGCAAAGGTCAACAGTGCTTAATACAGTATGTAATTCTATTGGTACATGCCTCTCCACACAGTTATTTCTCTTATTGTCAGAACTCTGCCATCCAACAATTCTTTAAAGAGATAGATACTTTTTAGTCTTTTTTTTGTTAACAGACTAAAATGAAATGTTTTTGATTAAATCTGTCCTGTGACATACAAATTTGGCTCAGCTATGCCTGGATTCACTGCGTTGGGTGTAAATACCAATATCAAACTTTAAAGACTTTAAAGCAGGGCTTACAAAATCACTAGCCCGACGACCCGGGGCTATTGTGTCATCTAGTCAGGCTACCAAAATGTATTTCCAGCCTGCCCGTCGGGCTATCTTATAAGGAGGAAAAATATATTGCAATGCTTTTGCATTCTCTCACAAATTTGGTCGGGTAATTAATGTTGTATGTAATTTTTGGGCATTAGGAGCCACTATCAATATGTGGGGTATTGAAATCGCGTTTGAATGCGCGCCCGCTTTCAACTTTAAATTTGTGATCGCGCAAACTGTGTATTAGTGATGCTCGTCCTGTCAGTCATTACTGTACTCATGTGACAAGTGAAATCTCTCACAGCAAGAGTAAACATGTGATGGAGAGCACATGCTCAGTGGAAAGAATTGCGAAAATCGCTTATAGTTATGTGTGTGAAAATAAAAGGGGCGCATGGATTTACGCAGGTATTTCAGCTCTAAAGTGGAGACCGATGCACAGATGGAGAAACTGATGAAGGAGATGCAACATCGAGTGGCATTTTCTTATCTGTAACTTCAGTTGATATTTCGGATTCAGAATCTGACACAGACTGAATTATGTTCTATATTGTTTTTACAAGTTCATAGAAATTTCAGTTCAGTTAGAACCAAATATTTCTATTGATGGTTGTAATTTGATAACAAGATGTTTTTCATCTTTTTCAGATGAAAAACATCTTTTCAGTTACCGCATTTAAAATTTTTAGTAATTATTACAAAGTGATGTCAAATCATTGAATTACTTGAATGGAATTACAACGAAATTGACTAAAGTCAAGTCAATTGCTTTATTTAAAAAAAAGGAAAATCAGCAGAAAACAGGTCTTAACAAGGTCTCACTGTATTCATGTCCTGTTGTAGCAGGATGTAAAATTGATATCACTGTCCCTGATCACTTCAACAATAGATAAAATAATTATCTGATATGACAGCATAAAAGATATTCCCCACATACAGTAATCAAGCACTATTCTTGAGGTTACAGTTTTACACTGCTTTGTCTTTTTTACAATACACAAAGCGATCACTTATCTGTTCCTTAAAATTTAAGCCTTAGGTATGAATTATCAAGGGGCAAGGTTGGCACAGGGGTCATAAGACAACAACTGTCAAGAATGGACTAGGAAACAGGCCAATAGGGCCGGAGCCCTGGGGCCTCTGACTGTTCAGGGCCTCCAGTGGTGGCCTAACACCTGGAAATAAACCACTGCAGATGTAAAATTGGTGTAGATAGAAGGACAAATGACACTGAATGTGTGTCAGTAATTACTGCCTACATGTGAAATTAACAAAAACAAATAAAGTGATTATAATCCATCCCTGATTCCAAATGGGTAAACCTATAAAGGGACTTTAGTAATTCATCCTGCAGTAATTCCTCAGCTAAATTCAAAGCATTTTCAGGAAGCCTACCAGAAAAGATCAGCAAAACTGTCTGAGTTCCAGATCAAATGCCAAATTAAAACGATGAAATTAAAGAGCCAATATGATTATCCTTAATCTTCCTTTTCTTCAATTACAAAAAGCTCTCTCACTCTATTGCCTCCAGCAGAATAAATAAAAACATTTTAACTCTGGAGGCTTGACAGAACATCACAACATCTATAAATTAAACATCCTTCCATCCCTCTTCGGGAAGACCAGAACTGGCACTGGAATGTCGTTAATTTCATTTTGAACTTTAGATGAGTCTTTCTTCCCTTCACTTCACTTTTACCGACACATTTAGTCTTTCTGATTTACTCAGATACTTTCAAAGAAACCCCGACCATTCCACACACCAACAGAGCAGCCCAGAGTAATTACCGGGCCCCATATTTGATGAATGGAACAATTATGGCCAGCTAACTGCCCTGTGGGTTTTGTATGGGATCAAACCACCTCACTCCCCCCCAGTGCATCATTAACACCCCTGCAATCTCATAAAGGCTCTGAGGGGCCTTTTTTAATCTTATGTTCATTCAAAAGAGCTATTTATAGCATCAGGGTATTATGGACATTTATGTAAGAGACATTGCTGTCACATGTTTTCTGTCTCTTTCTTGAACTCAACGATCTGCAGCAATTAACAAGCCACAAAAATCACCCTATTAAGCATGTGCGAAACATAGACTTTCTGTGGTCAATCCGAATCACGTGACCGCCAATCAGCATCATGGCCAATGTTGCTCTAAAGATAGTTCAGCATTTCAGTTATCTTTAGAAACACTGCTATGTTGTTTTTGCTAAAAAGAAATTCATGCCATGAGTTTCTCCATGGCACACTGTACCCTATTCAGATAACTGCTTTTTTTATAGCAGTATAATGCTGAATTGCGGATCAGTGACATTGTTATAAATAAGTCATGAGGAACCAATTAAAAATGGAATGCACTTGTGGATCTTCCCATCTCACATGTAGCCCATTGAACTTACCAGCATGGAGCGTTTATTACTGGCGGTTTTAAAGAATTTTCAAAAAGAAACAGTCCGTTTGTCTCTAAACCACTACAAAAAATAACTACACAAATCAAAGCGTATCAGGTCAGGTCAGCAGGCAAATATTTCCTAAGTATCACGTAGCTCTGCACTGGATCTTACATGAGCAATTGATCTGTGTTACGGTCAAATTAAATGCCTCTTTCTGGAAAAGAACTCCAAGTATGTAGATTTTATGTGAATACCTGGCATAGTTTGGAAGTATGCTACGTCTGAAGTTTTAATAATGTGCTACACAACCTGAACTGTTACTGAGTTGAATTCATTTTGAAACTGAATCAGTCTGCAGTTCTGCATTAGCTGGCAGCACTGAATACGTGGAACTGGGCACGTTCAATAGCTGTAAACGGGCATCATTTACTCATTTCACATCAGTAGCGCAGCAGTGAGAACCTCCCGCAGCCGTGCGCAGTCAGAGTGTTAATACTCCACAGCTGCAGAGCATGTGTTCCTCTCCCTCAGACCTCCACTAACACCTACCTGAGTGCTTTTCAAAGCACCCCAAAGAAACAGCCGAGCCATTTATGCTGACATCTACTGTACATCATATATGCTGCAAGCGTTTTCTAGGCATATCATTTATCATTCTAGGAAAACTGTTGTCGAGCTTAACAGGGTGAGTGATGCGACAGCTCAAGTTTAAATTTAAAAAAACTTTTAAAAAGTATAAAAGTTTATTTTTTTTTATCTTTTTTTTGGAATAAGATTCTAGACTTTATAACTACCACCATTGATACATTATGTATAAATATGTAATAATTAAAAGATCAGTAGATCATATTTATTCATAAAATATTCTATATATAAAAAAAAGTTCTATATGCACATGCATTCCTGAGGCCATACATAGCTCAATATTGTTTAAAGCATTAATGAAATGTAGATAAACAGTTGTCAGTCAGTACGATTCATTGCACTTTACTGTTTCTTTACGGTCTCACTCAACAGGTGAGAATACGTTAATTAACGCCACGAACATCCTATTAATGTCAGACTTTTAATGTCATCTCAAGCAGAGCCTAATAAACCTGCATTGACACCCAAGCACTGAAACATTCTTATTAATAATGAACTCACCTAGTTCTGCAAAGGTGATGATCTCAAACGGCTGTTCCTCTGGTTGTTCTCTGTGGTCTCCAAGCCCCGTTCCATCGTCCTCTATCTCCACCGTGCCATCTTCACCCACCCGCCCCACATGCAGCTTTCGGATGGCGTTAAGCAGGGCGGCACGAGGCACTGGGTGTGTGACGTTGGGCCGGGCATTCAGATGCAGCATGCTGAGGATGTGCCTCTTGACCGCCTCTACCATATCGGTCTGCTCCTCTGAGTCTCTCTGTCTCTGAGCTAGAGCGCAGGATGGGCAGAGGGTCACGGGATCGCTCGTCTGCTGTGCAGCCAGAGAACCAGCTGCATCCTGCTTCTGCTCCAGTCCTTCTACCCCATGAACAACAGTCTCAGCAGGCGTGGGTGAGCAGCCACCTGATAAGCAGCCAGAGAGCAGCAGCACCCCCGTCACGAGCGTGAGCGAGGACATCCTGAGTGACGGCAAACGCACACCTCTGCTTCGGCTTCACGCGATCAATCAGATGTTCCTTCGAACCCGCGCCACTGCCAGCAGATCACAGTCAATGCTCTGGCTTGTTTGTCAAATCGATACGAAAACGGGGGGTCAGTCCGAAAATAATCCTTATCTGAGCGTAGCAGTCATGTTGATAAAGTTAAAGGGAGAGCTGAATGAACTGTCGCCGGTCCTCTGCAGGTATATATAGCTGCTCCTGCAGTTAGATCTTCTTATGGTCCTCTGTCCTGGTCCTTCTCTGGGCTGCGGTGCTCTGTGCAGCAGAGCTCTGGAGAAACCTGACAGTGCAGAGCTCACAGTACTGGAGTTGAATGGTTTAGTAAAAAAGTGGGCAGGGTTAGACAATTCTCTGACTCTTTCTCCTGCACTCGCTCGCTCTCTGGCTTCTGTCTTCTGTTTGTCCTCTCTCTCTTCCTCTCTCTGTAATTATACCTTCCACCTCTTCATCCCTCCCTCTCACTTTATTACTATCTTTCTCACTACTGACTCACTGACTTTATCTCCCTCCCTCCCTCTCTCCCTCTCTCGCTTGCTCACTCTTCAGTGGCTCCTCCAGTAACGTGTACCAATTTTCCTCTGGAGAAATCTAAGTGACTCTTATTCTTTCTCTCAGTTTTACCAATCATTCATCTCTCCAGCCATCAACCCATCAGCACCTGTTGATGACCTGGTTAACTGCACTGTGGTATATTCTCCTGGGGAGGAAAAGTCGATGGGGTCAATATGATTATCACGGCTATCTGTACAGATATGCAGCTTTCCTGTAGCTCAGTGGTTAGAGCATGGCGTTAGCAACACCAAGGTATTGGGTTCGATCCCAGGGATTGCACATACTCAGAAACAATGTATAGTATAATGCAATGTAAGTCGCTTTGGATAGCGTCTGCCAAATGCATAAATGTAAATGTGGATATCACACATCTGTGCAGTAAACACACACACCGCCACTCATTGTGCAACATCCAAACATGCTAGAAACAGACAAAATGGCCATGCATGTGAGGCTGTTCCTGTATGCGAAATGTACAGAGCAAAACTGTCAGATATTGATCTTCATGTGTATTAATTGTCCAAAGCAAGCACCACAATTATTAAATACTTGTCATACTTGTTTCTAATGCCTTAACAAGAAAATAAAAAGTCACAATCTCTTCAACATGCCACAGAAGTATCAATCATGCCCATAGCACAAACACTGTGAAGGTCATGAGTTAAAACAAGCATTACTAGCAATTGTCTCATCAAATTGATTGAGAAATGGCTGTAAATTAATACATAAACATTTGAGAAACATTTTAGAAAATAATTTTTAAACAATTTTAGAAAAATCTTACAGACTTTCACACCCTTTCATTCCTTTAGAATGACATATTTTTTACTAAATACAGGTTATTAACATTATGTCTACTTTATATCTACAATGTTTAGTTTGTACAGTATAGTGATGCTGATGCTTGACAGTGATAAGCTTTACTCCCTCTTGTGGTTATAATACGCACATTTCCTATAATTAATAATTATTTTAAACACTTACCCCACAAATAGTAAATAACATAAAAAAAGCTAAAGATAAACAAAACCATAAAAAGTTATTCCTCCTCACACAGGAATGATGATGAGTGCAGAACAGAATGCACCAGTGTGCCTCCAGATGTTTGTGGAGTTCAGACACTGAGACCTCCAGAGACCAATAAGACCAATAACTGTCAGCTGGCCAGTTGACAACCCATGTAAGCATACATAAGGCAGATGCATTCTGGTCCATACATGTGCCTGTTCAACCTGGACCGGATGTCACCTTTCATCCTTTGCTCTAAAACAAGCATTGTCATGCTGCTCAACTTCAAACTTGAGATCACACCTTGCGAGAACTTTGAGATCAAGCCTGCAGTCTTGAGGATGAACAAACATTTTACATTTTAACTGTTATACAGAAACCGTAATAACCAAATACATACTGTATATCCTCTGTTTAAAGTATGAGCCAAAATACTTCATCATAAAACATGCGTGTCTTGCCTAATCAGTGATTGCATCAGGCCAAAACATCTTGTTTTGATTCAGGGTATTTTCACATAGTCTACATTTAAGAGCCTTTAAATAAAGCGAAATAAGTTACAATCTATTTAAAATTAATATAAGAGCTCACATTTTGGAAACTCTTGGCTACACAACTTCTAACTCGTTAGCATTAAGAGAAATTTATTGCATTAACAAGAAAGTAGTCTCTTATAACAGCTTCCCCCTCTGGACTTTTCACTATATGTTGGTACATGGATTTGCTCCCAGACACAACAGCATCAATATGGTCAGCCACTGATGTTAGGTGATGAGGTCTCAAAGATGTTTAGGACAATAAAATATAAAAAAAAATGTCTCTCCCCAAACTTCTACCACAAAGTTAAAAGCATGCAGTTCTCCAATGTTGTACCGTTATGATTTGCCTTCACTGAAATTAAGAAGCCTAACTAAAACCATTTTTGGTCTCACTTAATCTGTGGTCAACTTTGTAACTCTTAAAGGGGTAGTTTACTAAAAAGCATGACTTTCTTTTTCAGACCACAAAACATAATCCTAAAATAATGCCCTGCTGATGTGTCATGGAACGATGCCCATTTCTTTAAGCTTTTAACATATAAAGGGTCATACAAGCATTAGAACAACAGGTAATGTACATAATGACTGAATTTTAGTTTTTTTGTGAACTATCCCTTTAACATGAATATCATGTGTATCAACCTCAAACTCTCCATGAAGATTTTATTGGATTTTATTCAAACTCTTCATGAAGATATAACTTTTTTTCTTCAACACCCCTGACAAACTATCTGAAACTTTCTTGCTGATGTTCTCGTGGGCTCAGCACACGGGCTCCCCTTCATCTACCCACTGGCATTACTGTAGCTATTCCAAGACCTGTTAACACTTAGAAAGGAACACAGCACTCCAATGGATCATTCTCAGCTCTTAAACACTTATTCTTAGCTTCGCCACATGTTCGCCTGGGCAGCGTGTGTAAGCGTGTGTGGTGAGTTTGCTATTTCTGAAAGGTGTCCATAAGGTGGTGTCATCACACATCCTACTGCTGCCATGCCTCCTCGCTCTATAGATGACACACAGAGGGACTCTAGGAATGAGTAAGACAGACTTCATCATCGCTGCACATTCTCATGTGTTTTCCGTGTATTGGTCCCATTTTATATTATGTGTTTTTAACTACAATAAACTTACATAGAAAAAAGCATACAGTGTGACTACCGTGTACATATGTGTCGTTAAATAGTACGCACATTTGAGTATGTAGATGTAGACAAGTATCTACATGTAATTACACTTTTGACCCCAAACCAACCCAGAACACGTACATACACAATAAATACAATGTATAAAATGCTTTATTCTTATGTAAGTATATGGTGTTTAAAGACATCTAAAATAAAGTGGGTCTCTAAAGTAAAAAACTTTTACCGTGACATCTGAGCACTTTACAATCTCATCTGATTCTCTCCAAAACACACAATTACTTTAATCAAACCCACTGTCGTTCTGCCGTTCGTTTTGTCGTTCTTCCGCAGGCAAATTCCACATCTGCAGTGAAGAGTACAAAATATGAGAAGTATTTTTAAAGTCTCTTGAAGTTGTTACGAATGGCTTGGTCTCATATCGCTGTGCAAGATCCTACATTCCTGTAGCATGACATGTTTTTTTTATGTTTTGCTGGTGTTATGGTATGGTGTCGTAACTATGAGTCTGATGATGTAAGAGGCAGTAAGTAGTTGATGTGTGAGTTTTGGCAGGGTAGTCCGCACCCACTACTACACTGTGAGTCAGGGCCTGCCAAGTGACGCTACAGTAGGTAGGCGGGATCCCTCGATCTCTAGCTTCATCACTGTACCTGCTCCACCAGACATGCCAATCACAGCCAATGAATCACCTGAAGTCATGTTTGCAACTTTCACTGCCAGCTGCCTCTGCATCTCTTGAAGCAATCACGTTCTTACATGTGTTCCTGACTTTTTCATTCAACTACAACATGAGTCAATGATTCTCAAACCTCCTCCTGACGTTCTTCTGAACACATTACACAAAGCACTTGGTATTAATTTGGGTAGCTGCATAGCACATGACCCTGAACAGAAGTATCTACTTCAAAATAACAGTAATCCTCACTTGACCTTTGATGAGTCATTGATTTAAAAATGAAACGTCCCGGTAACCTTAAAGGTGCAGAAAATCATTTCTGAGAAATGCTGTTAAAAAAATTTAAACACTTAAAAACAATTGTAAGTATTTGCAAGATATCTGTTTTTCAGTGTTTAAAAAAAGTGTTTGCCCTTAGTCATGGCTGTGTAAAAAGGACAAAGAGAACAATATGTATAGTACAGATCCCCACAACACCATAACACTCTCATAGCCAATCAGCAATAGGGGGCTACCAGCTGTTAGTTGTTGCCTGTGGTGCATAGCGTGTTTGTTATTTTAAGGGTGGAGCAATGATGGAACAACCCTGTGTGTTAGTTGGCTGTCAATTTCAAAAATCAACTGCATGTATCAGAAATCGCTTACTGTACCTTTAAAGGTGAAGTGTGAAAATGGTGGCACAAAACAGAATTGCAAAATTAATGATTGTTTTCAAACACTAGCCCTGTCACTATTGCTCAGAAAAACAGGTAGTCCAGCCCCAAACTTAAGCCATTGGTTGGAATAATGGTGTTATGCCTTCCCAGCTAGTGGCATAAATGGCACATTTTAATTACACCTTTAAGGAAACTGTACAGGTAGAATTTGTATAGCTCTTTTAGCAGGCCCCTCCTAATGCAAATTATCTGGTATTATCTACAAAAATGTCTAAAAGGCCATCCCAAATGTCACCTTGAGCCCTTGTGGTTGTCCACAAAGTATGCAACTTTGATCAAATAATGCAGCATGGAGCCAGGGTCGTAGTAGAACTATGGAGCCTGTATTACCTTGGGCCTGGCAAAAGATTGCCTAATGACCGCAAAGAGGACGATGTAATCTGCCTTATGAAACTTTAAATGCAAAGTCCATAAGTGCACCGTTTGGGACAGGGCCTGAAACAGTGAGTCATCTACAAGCTGAACTTTAAAAAGCTATCACTCACATGCAGCGTCACTTTAACTCTAAAGTTACCCACTTTCCTGAGGCAAGCTGGTTATGCAGGTGATGTCACAGTGTGGGGAAGACTTTCATTTAGTGCTGAATCAGAGACAGTAAGGGAAGCCTCTTCATGTTTGCCTAGTCTAAATGTGGACATCCTCCCCGGCGGCCGAGCAAGCGGCTGATTCATACTGCTGTTTAACCGGAGCGCTCCAGCAAACATTACGCCATTGAAGTGGGCTGCTGTGTATTTTTGAACTCTCATCACGATCACTCATCACGAACGCTCGCGTGAACACAATTTTTGGTCTGTGCTTTTTCTGAGCGTGTTACCAGATTCACATGGGGGTGCTGCAACAGTTCTTGAGAAAAATATTACTCATATTTGCTTACAGCAACAGTTGACAACAACCAGAATGAAATAACACCTTTTGTGAAGTTTGATCTACATATCTCTACCTAACAATGCCAAGTTTATTTAAACAAAACAAAACACTGTTTCATGCTATAAATAGATGTATTATCTATTTATGTATAGAATACTAATATTAACATGTATTAGGAATAACTATAAAAAATCAATTGTAGGTTCACATTGTGTGCATTTATTGAGGTTTCAGAAGACTTTAAAGCAGTTTTTACACAACAAAATACACATTATATATTTTATCAAAGCGAAACTCACAGAAGTGATTGTAGGACAATGTGTATTATTATGATGTGTTCTGAATTTATTCCTAAAGCTTGCCAGATGTCACAATTAAAAGATCTGTATAGTAAAATAAATACTGAATCTGGCTGCGTTCAAAATCACACACCTCACCGTTACCTCACCGTCAACATAATGAGCTACTGACTGCTCTTAGATTTGTGTACATCTTATTTCATTAGAAATGCGATTTGCACAATATGCACGTAGCAATAACTACTGCAAGCAACTGCATTAGCCATAAGTGATCCAGACAATAGAGGAAAATACATGGAAAACGAATGTTCTGCCTTTCACGAAGGGGACGTGATGAAAAACAGGCTGCATGAGATGATGGCCATGGTACAAATGTGAGAGAACAGAGTTATTTAACACAGGTGACTTTGTGCACCGTCAACAACATTCATGATATAACACTGCAGTCTTTCAGACAGCACTGCAAACAAGCCCCTTCCAAAAGGTCACAAAATTGTGCCAGTTACTGCAGTTTGCCCTTTCAAACTGGGAATCTAATTTACTTGAAGTGAAAGCACAAGCTTTGTATCTGGGCATGTCACAGAGGATAAGTAAGGTCTTACAGGTGACTCGGATAAAGATAATTTTCAAAAGAGAAATAATCTTAATTTGACTATTAATAATTGCAATAACATTTTAATAAATTGTTTAATAAATCTTGATGTCCTTTTCACAAATGATAGGTACATCTGAAATGACAAGAAAAGCTTGGCAAGCCTTTGCCTCGAAGTTGGCAAAACACTTAATATATACTTAATCTTTTTAAGATTTTCTTTACATTTCCCAAACTGGATTTTATGCTGAATTACAATCAACTTCAGCAAATAAAGAATGGGTTTAATCTGTTTATATTTCATAAACTGCCTACTGTACACAATATAAGTCTGATGCTTACCACTGTGAAGGAGCCCTCCAATCAGGGCTCTTCTGAAGAACAGGCAACTTGTGTCAGTGTCCGCCAGACTTGGGCATCACAAGAAAGTATTTTCCATCTCATAAAAAAGTGCTCTGAACCCTCCAGGGCCCTTGGGAGCCATAGTGAAACTCAGAAGGGCATTCCTCCGGTGATCTGCCGAGCCACCTGTTCGTCTGTAGTTTCCTCCTTCTCGCTGCCTCGCTCCTTGTTCCAGTCCTTTAGGCCCTCAGGAAGCGAGGTGTCTTCATCCATGCTCCCCGTTCCCTCAACAAACTCTTCATAAGTTGACTTTTCGGCAAACGGCCTTTTCCCCAGCAGCTCCACCATGTCACTTTTATCCAGAACTTCCTTCTCCAGTAGACGCAGTGCCACCTTGTGGAGAAGAGAGAGAAGTTGAAAAAGGAAAAGCTTGTTTTCTTAAGATACAATGAGGTTCTAGAAGCAAATGAATGTAAAATTGGCAAATGTTGGGCCTGCCCTACTTTACCTTCTCCACGTCAGGTTTCTTCTCTGTGAGCAGTTGCATGGTGCGCTCGTAGGCCGTGCTGATGAGATTCCTGACCTCTGTGTCGATAAGGCGTGCCGTGGCCTCACTGTAGGGCTTCTCCAGGACCATCTCTCCCTGCCGTGGAAGGTCGAATGACACCTGTCCCACCTTTTCGTTCATGCCAAACTGCACAATCTGCAGATGAAATGAACAGTGACAGATTATGTTGTTACTTGTGTCTGCTAAAGGAAAAAAAATGACAATAACACAACCAAATTATCGCAAATGACAATCAAATTACCAGAAATCATTTATTTACTACATCCTACCAATAACACATTCCAATTCTTTGATCAAGTGATTAAATGATTAAGTGACTCACCTGTGCATAGGCACTCTGTGTCACTTTCTTCAGGTCATCCTGTGCCCCTGTGGTAATGCGCCCAAAAAAGATTTCCTCTGAGACACGCCCACCCAGCGT
The DNA here is from genome assembly GCA_036877585.1 of Botia kubotai. Lineage (NCBI taxonomy): Eukaryota > Metazoa > Chordata > Actinopteri > Cypriniformes > Botiidae > Botia > Botia kubotai. Next base: position 15,251 of record JAZGTI010004692.1, read on the forward strand.
CATACACATCCTGTCCAACAGCTGCTCTTTGGTGTACAGGTACTGCTCTTTAGGCAAATACTGGGCATAGCCCAACCCCTTCCCACGTGGAATGATGGACACCTGAAGTTACCAATAAATGGCAGAGTACAAGGTTTGTTAGGTTTCATTAAAAGACAATGTATGTGATGTATAAGCGGGACATTTACTTTAAGCAGGGGGTCAGCGTGCTCAAGGAACCAACCAGCTACAGCATGACCAGCCTCATGGTAAGCCACAGTTTTCTTCTCCTCTGGTTGCAGCACTTGCGTCTTCTTCTCAAGACCTAGACATACGGCAACGGTTTCTTTCTTTGTTTCTCACAAGAAACTCACATAAGATTTTCTAATGTCGCTTCTGTCACTTACCTCCAATTACTCTTTCGATTGCTTGCTCAAAGTGTTTTTGGTTGATGGCATCAGAAAGGTGGCGAGCTGCGATTAGCGCAGCCTCGTTGCAAACGTTAGCAATGTCCGCACCTGTAAGAGACAAATCAATCAGCAGCGAAGTTCAGTTCAAATCTTAAAGCACTTAAAACCACATTTTTATACAATGAAGTCTTTACTTGCCAGAAAAACCAGGTGTGAGGGCGGCCATTTTTCTTGCCAGCGTGTCTTTGTCCAACTCTGTATCTAGTTTTAGTGGCCTTAGATGTACTTTAAATATAGACGCTCTGCCTTTAATATCCGGTGGCCCTGCAATTAATATACATTACATAATATGTTTCATTAAAAAAAGTATCTTTGCTTGATTACAAAATTCTCTCATAATGATGAAACATGTATTTTTTTTATGTTTACTCAAGTTTAAAAGTTTTTTTTAAATAAAGTTCCAACAGTTTGAAGGTTAAAATGTAAAATCTATGAAGTAATAATGAAGCATCATCCAGTTCTAGAATGCCGCATGGTTTACACACAGACATTTACCCCAAAACCCTTACCGATGTATATCTGTCTGTCAAAGCGTCCGGGCCTCATCAAAGCTGGATCTAGAATGTCTGGTCTGTTGGTGCCTGCTAGCACCACAACATTGGTGGCAGTGTTAAATCCTATGAGACAGGAAAAATTGAGACCATATTCAGCATATCTAATCACACCATGTCAGTGTTTTGTAATCTTTTTTGTCAGATACAAACCATCCATCTCGACTAGCAACTGGTTGAGGGTGTTCTCTTGTTCACTCTGTCCACCGAAGTTGCCCCTGCCTCTCTTTCGCCCTACAGCATCAATCTCATCTATGAAGAGAATGCACGGGGCATTCTTCCGGGCTAACACAAATAGATCCCGAACCTATTAAAGGAATTTTAGCACAAGTCTATGATCGAGATACAATAGACAAAAGCATACAGAATACTATAAAACATAATATAGATAATGTTCCTACCCTAGCAGGCCCAACCCCCACAAACATCTCTAAGAATTCTGATCCATTGACTGTGATGAAGGGGACGTTGGCCTCCCCTGCAGTGGCTTTGGCTAGTAAAGTCTTTCCTGTGCCTGGGGGTCCCGTCAGAATAGCCCCCTATTAAACAAAAGCCCAAACTTTCTATTTACATCCGTTACTGCTGACGAGCAAGCTTATGCACTTTTATGCATAGCAGAAAAAAAACATTGAATACCTTTGGAATCTTGGCACCCAAATCCTGGTACTGCTTTGGGTTCTTAAGAAAGTTGACAAACTCCATGATCTCCAACTTTGCCTCTTCACAGCCTGCCACGTCCTTGAACTTGACGTCGATCTCATCTCGTAGGACTTTGGCAGTCGTCTCACTGACGCTGAAGAGACCACCCATTCCTCTACCCGGCCGGCCTGCACCTGCCGGACCCCTCCTCAGCATAAACAGCAAAAACCCAATGATCAGGACGGTGGGCAACATGCTGAGGAGGAAGGACCTACAAACAAAAGAAGCATGAGATTGAAATTAAGACAAGAAATTGAGTAACATTTGAGCATCTGGTTCAAAGTGTAGACACCTGAACCAAAGTTAATTAAAAAAGTCTCTTCCTAAATGATTTGCTGCTTATATTAGAGCAAGGCAATTCACTGTCCTGTCCTGCCACTGTCCTACAGAGTTTAGCTCCAACCCTTATTAAACACACCACCTTGTTAATTTTAAGTATTCCCGAAGACCCTGATTGGTCTGCTCAGATGTGTTTGAGTAGGCCTAGAGCTAAACTCTGCAGAACATGGCCCTACAAGGCTGGAGTTGAATAACTCTGTTTTAGAAAATGTAGAATTGCAGATTTAATTTCATATCACACCCATCACTTTCGGTGGAATAGATGACTGGCAGTCTGTTCTCTCCCTCTATACCCAGTTCTAACTGAGCCGTCTCCAGGTTCCGCTCAAAGGTGTCCACGCTGCCAATGTTGAACCACACATATTGCTGTTTGAAAAAAAAGTTATAAAAAAAATCTAATCAGTTTCAATACAATACAGTTTATTGTGTCACTATACAATGTGTAACCAATGTGTCGTCACTGGTAACATGTGTAACCAATAATATGCTAGAAATATGCTGGTTAATTGCTGATGTGTTTGATTATATGATCATATTGCTGACATTGCTTTTGTTACTAGTGACTACATAAAAAGAGTAACTCTGACAGTATAGAAACGCAGATAACAGCAGAAACTCACCCCATCAACTGGAGTTTTACCAGGAGTAAAGATAACTTTTACAAATCGCTTGTTTATGACCTCCAACCTGTCAACCTAGAAAAAAATCAAACACATTAAACACACTAAAAATTAAACACAATAATTCATTTCTGATTTCAAAGTAAGTGAATACACACCACTCCTTTAGCAAGGTACCCATTCACAAAGTCCTTCCAGGTAACCTCTCGTCCTCCATCCCGAAAGAAGAAATAATAAGTGACAGCTGTCCAGAAGGCTGTGCCACACAAGAAATACATACGAAACTCTTTATCATCCCATGGCACATCTCCCTGCATGAGAGTGACAGACAGCCTTCATTCAGCAGTGATACAGAGGCACATCATTTAAGTAACTGTTTAACAAATTGACTTATGTTGTTGTTTTTCTTTGACAACATAGACCTTTTTCTTTTCACAATTACTAAAAAGTTAATTATTTTGAAAATTCTGATGATTTTTATCAATGTAAAGAAAGTTAATTATTGATTATTATMWGWAATGATTATTACAATATTARAGCGTCCRCTTTAATCTGTAAACATGTGTCTTAGTAAATATAGTTGTAACCAACTAACTTGTAAAATCGATTACTATAAATCGGTTACTATATTGGACTATGCTATATAAAAGTTTAACCTTTTGAAGACGGCTGTACCAGGTGGATTCATCCTTCCGTCCCCCTCTTTTACCTCCACCGCTTCCTCCTCCTCCTCCTCCTCCTCCACCTCCACCTCCACCTCCACCTCCACCTCCGGACTTCTGAGAGTTGCTTGGTTTGGCCTCTAAGTTAAAACAAATACAAAACAACTTGATTGCAGCCTATGTAACATGGCATCACATAAAGTCCATTGTGGATACACTATAAATTCATAAAATTTATATTTTAGGGGAATAACAGATATTACCTTTGCCTTCTGCGTTGGATGGCTTGGGCTCACTGTTTTTTGGAGCACCATTCTTACTATTTGGAAAGTATTTTTCAAATCCTTTAACACAATCAGAAATGCAATAAGCATTAGACTCAATGAATGACTGGACACACACTGATAACCAGAATGATCACCTGAGAATGACTTAATCATGTGATTTTTACACCTTTGGGAGGTTTAGAACTTAATCTTCGATAGGTGCCCAAGACCTGGGAGAGTAAAGATCTTCTGTTTAGGGCAATTTGTCCAACACCTGTAACCTTGAAAAACAAAGCATATTTAGCTGAGCAACAAAGAAAATAAAAACACATATGAGAAAGTATTTAAAATGGTTTTAGAGGCAATGACATAACTGGTCAAATTGAGCTCATAAGAAAATATTAATGTCTTATGTAAACATACAAAAAGGAAATACCAAAAAGAAACCAAATATACTTAACACAAAGAATGGCATTTTACAATTACAGTTGTTGGTGTATGTAGGTAAGTATTAACAAGACAAGGTAAGTAACCTTAAGACTAATATCGTTTCTAATTAGGTCATTAATCGAAATACGAAGGCATTAGACAAGCAATATTAAGTAAGCATTCAAACACGATAATGTTTAGCATTGTGTGTTTGTTGAGAATAGACAGTATAACAGGTTTGATGTGAGAAACCGTGACATAACGAGCAAACCCCGTTACGAAACGCAATGTCACACAGGCCGACTCTTGTTTACTATCAAACTCTACGATATACATCAAGGCATTCTGCACCAAATAAAGGCAAATGGGTGGCATAAAGGATAGGACACGTGTTTATGATAAGATCATACTGTATTATACTGATTAGACTGTAACTTAGGCATGATTCAGAGAAATACAACCAATCTGCAAATTTACCGATTGCACACGGTTTGTTGATGTGACATTAGGCAGCAGAGCGTGGAGAAGGTTCCTGCAGCCTCTTGACAGATGCAGATATCTGTGTGCCATTATGGCACAGTACACTTGAGAAATAAATCAATATAGACAACAAGACATCGGATGAAAAGTTTTCACAATATGAACTTGAAATGTATTGCGATCCATACTAGACCATGCACTTCCGGTGCATGCTGGTGACGCGCTGTCTGTTAACCCTCTGTGGTACAGTATGTCTATAAAGTAATATGTTTAGTTTCCTTACGTGCTATTCAAAGAATTTGCTGAATTGACCTTGTTCACAATTTTTTTCTATAAAAAATTAATGGGTAATATGATTGTTGCGATATGACGTATGTACCACATGTCATATGTACCACAACGGAAAATTACAACTGGGAAAATTATTTGTGTGATTACTTATTTGTTCAAATAAATAAAATAATTGTACAGTACATTAGGGCTGCGGTACTTGCGGGTAATTGCTAATATTTAGTGTTATTAAATATTTACATACAATTATAAATGTTCTAGAAATGTGAAAGAAAAAAGAAAACTTTTTAAAATATAGAAGATAAATTTTCACAACAAATTAAAACTTTAAAAAAGGGGGGGATGGTGGGAAATTAAAAAAGGAAAATATGCCCGTCCTCATCATTAAGGGGCGCTGTATTCCACTCTAAGGCTCAAATTCAATGTAATCACATAGTGCGACAATTTTTTTATTTCATCCGTTCAGTGAGTTAATAATTTATTTGGACCTTTTGCATCATATCTGTTGAAGCAATTACCAAAAGATTTTTTTCTGATTTATTAAGAGAATTTACTTTCTTTTTAACCAATTAATGATGTGTGAAAACTTTGTGGTCAATCTTTAATATGGACCCATTAATTTATTCAGAAGGGTCATAGCAAAGGACAGAGCTAAACACAGACAGCAACGTGTGCCATAGCGTGAAGCAACATGTTTCTCTAAGTCTGAGCTTTGGCACTGCATCTTGCCCAACTGGAATGTTCACATTCTTGCTGCAATGTTAGGTTGTCTGGTTAAGAGACCAAGTCCTCAAAGATCTAGAGACCCCATAACATAAATATAATATATGGCCACCTATATGCCATTTTATTGATGCCACTGTGTACCTTAACAATCACTATTACATTATATAAAACTATTAATCTATTTTCTCAGTTGAATGTGTTAATATGCTTGTCTCACTTAAGCATGCAGCAGGCCAGATCTGTTAAAATAAGAGCAAGAATGTTTATGTGAACTTCTTAAAATATCAACATTTACATAGATTTAGTAACTTGCTAGACTTGCTAGTAGGATGATAGCGGAGAATAGCTGGTGCAGAATGATTATTTTGTTAGCATACCATGCATGCTCTTCTCCCACAAGCCCACAAATGTCTTTCTGTTTCACAGAAACATGCGTATCTGTAACATGCGTTGGAGGTTTCAGCCCCTCTGAATTCACACATAGAATCTATTGGACCTACTTTCACCATTCCGATTTTATTGTAATATTGTGTATAAATCGCCTTATTATGTTTTGTATTTTTGAAAATGTTTCATGTGAATGTAAGGCATGCACGCTTAACTTTATCACATTATGCATTATGATCATGAGATTTATGTCATAACTTGTTTAAACATGATTGCCACTGTCCAATCAAGGAAGAGACATCTTTGGAATTAACATTTGTCTCTTAATAAAATATGATTTAGAGCAGATATTAGATTAGTGTAACTGAGGCACAAATGCAGAATGTCTGCACACTTTCCAGGGCCCCTTCAACATAGAGATGGATTTGAGGAATATGCGCTCTTCCTGCAGGCTGCAGATTGTTCTAATGTTAAAATGCATTCACCCCAGAGCTGATGCTGCTCTGAGGTTAAGCCAGTCATGCATAGGTCTGCTGAATGGCACAGCTACTCATTACTATATGGTTGTTGTTATATTGGGGCCAAGTTAAAATTTTACACACATTTATATTATTATACAAGTAATTATACAATCGTTTGAGATGACAAGACATTCACAGTAACATCTTAAAATGACTGAAGAGTTACACAAGAGATGGCGTTATTTTTTTCACTGACGTTTCTACATTTTTCTGTTGTGTATTTGTCTGGGCAGGTATGTTATATTTGATATCTTAGACCTAAGCGCTGCCCGTAAACATGACATGTAGAAATTACATACTTTGGATTGTAGAACAACTCTGAAAATGAAGGCTACAGATAGTTTTCACCTTAAAAGGGGTTTTAAATGATGCATGCTTTATAACTTTCGTGACTAGCTTATCTAAGAGAGCATCTGTAGGGATCACATGATCTGAAGTTGCTGCTCGGTCACAGTGACACAAGGAGAATGAGAAATAATAAATCTTTTTCTACCAGTCCCACAATTCAATCCTGTAGGTTCCACACTAACAAACATTACACTGTTGTAGGATTTAAACTTCATTGAAAGGGACTTTCCTAGAGGGTGATATACAATACTGTACACTGTTCGGTTACTAGGAAATAGCACTAACAATTACTAACAATTGTGTGTGGAAAGAAAGTTGCTATTACTCTTAAAAAATATTATCCAGGAGAATCTTTACCTGGCAGATGATATTCTGTGATATTCTTACAGAGAATGGTCTTTGTCTATCAGCAAGTTTGCTACATATTCTAGCTTATTCTGGCTAAGAACAATTTTGTGAGCTACACTAAAAGCATTTAATTCCAGCCGTGTAGGTTTGCTTTGATTTCTTTGCTCTGATTAGGAATTCCCCAACAAGAAAACAATATTTTATCTCTCTCTTAACTTGAAGCAGTTCTGCATGGAAACACAGTAAACCAAAAGAATTCTAATTATGTGATCAGGTAATCAACACAGTTACAAAAAGAGCCAATGACATTCAGAAGAATACGTGTCCAGTGTCTTGTATAGGACCATCTGCATGGTCCAAAGGTTTTACAGTTTTTCTTTTAAATGATTGGTCTTGTACAGTTGACCTCCATGTCTGCTTGATTGTAGGTTTAGCACAAGTTTTTGGAATAATATATGTTTTAGTCCATAAAGACCACTATTCTTTCTCAGTCTCAGCACAGGTCTTCCATTAGTA